>JAODXP020006243.1:0-15000 GCA_027497455.2 Sardinella longiceps
GCTGCACTGAGCGGTCGTAGAAAGAGCAGAGATGTATTCAAAATGAGGGCTAAATGAGGAGGTTTCCTCGTTTATTTTTCACTCAGCCAAAAAGAATGAAGAAAAAAAAATAAAGAAAAAAAAACTTCAAATAAATTCAATTATTAATTAACTCCAAAATAGGAAAAACAAAACAAAATGCTTTGTAAGCAAACAATCAATTATCAATCAGAATGTCAAATTCAACAAAACGCAAATCAAATGTGCCATTATAATAAAGGCTGAGTCTAAGGTGCTCTCAGTAGCTCACCCTGAGCAAGACTGAAGAGCCATGTTAAGCCCAGGCCTTTTCACTGACCTGGCCTAATCCATTTAACCCCAAAAATACCATTTCTGTTTTTTATCCATTTTTCCATTAATAAATACAATCAACAATGTCAATAAATAACACTATTCATTATTTCATCAATACAATATTGCACATATCCCGCATAAATACAAAATACAGCTTTTACATTTCCCCACGGAAAACCCCCCTCTGTCTGTGCGTGTAATGGTATGGATGACGTCACGTTACGCAAGCAAAGCAGGGAAATACCCATTGCTCGCAGTACTCGGGTTCTCCATTCACTCAGCGAACGGGCTGCGAGAAGGCCGCTTGTCTTGGTAAGTTTGTTTGCAACAGTCCTTAGGTTTTTAACACTGTAACATTGTGAGTGAGATTTAAAACATGAATGTCCATTAGCACGTAGCTTATACCCAGTTGGCCACGCTGAGCACAAGTCACTAAAGTTTCTGTTTTGCCATTTCACAGATACCGCTGCCATTCAATGAAGCGCTGTCTCCCGCGACTTCGGAGAACAATAGATACAACGCAAACGCACACGCACACAGAGTTCAATAATCAATAAACAAGTAAACTGTATAAAAGTTGTTGTGTCCGTATTTTGCCGGTGATGGACGTTAGCTCCGTCACATTTCCCCCCCCTTCTACAGACGACGCATGTCGTCGCAAAAGGAGAAGATACACCCCCTTTCAATCATGAGGGCTCTGCTCAGCACACACTCCCCTATCCCTCATCCTCAGGAATGCGGGACAGGAAGTCTGCCACCTTGTTGGTTGCTCCTGGCCTGTAGTGGACGGTGAACTCATAGGGCTGGAGGGAAAGGTACCACCTGGTAATCCGAGCGTTGGTATCCCGCATCCGGTTCAACCACTGTAACGCCCGGTGGTCGGTCTCCAAGGTGAAGTGGCGCCCCAGCAGGTAATACCGGAGTGAATCCAGGGCCCATTTGATGGCGAGACACTCGACCTCCACTGCTGAGTACCTCCTCTCCCTTGGACACAGCTTGCGACTCAGGAACGCCACCGGCCTGCGTGCACCATCCACCTCCTGCAGAAGCACAGCTCCCAGTCCAGTCCCTGAGGCGTCCGTCTGCAGGATGAACGGCCTCTCAAAGTCCGGGCTGAGCAGCACCGAGTCACCACACACCGCCTCTTTCAGGTCCTGGAAGGCCAGCTTGCTTTGCTCCGCCCATACCACCTTATTGGGCGCTGCAGCTTTGGTAAGATCTGAAAGAACAGCAGCTCGGGACGAAAAATTAGGTATGAATCTTCTATACCAGCCCACAAGACCCAAGAAAGATCTCACCTTTTTCTTGGTGGTTGGTAGACTGAAGCTTCGGATGGCCTCCACCTTCTCAAGCTGTGGACGGATGACTCCTTCACCAATAATAAAGCCCAGGTAGCTCACCTCCTTCCTGGCCAGCATGCACTTCTGTGGATTAATGGTGAGTCCCGCGTCTTTGATGCGCTGAAAAACATCTTGCAGGTGGTCACAGTGGTCAGCCCAGGTCTCACTAAAGATGACCACGTCATCCAAATAAGCGGCCGCAAAGCCACTTGTCCCCCTAAGGACTTGATCCATCAGGCGTTGGAAACTGCCAGGCGCCCCCTGCAGGCCAAATGGCATAACACGAAACTGATAGAGGCCATATGGTGTCCGGAAAGCTGTTAGCTCCTTGGCCCTCTGTGTCATCGCCACCTGCCAATAGCCTTTACACAAATCAACAGTTGTGATGTATTTAGCCTTGCCCAGCCTCTCCACTAGCTCATCAATGCGAGGCATAGGGTAGGGATCAGTCTTTGTTAACGCATTGATCTGTCTAAAATCAATACAGAAACGTACTGTACCGTCTTTCTTTGGTACGAGGACCACCGGGCTGCACCATTCGCTGGCCGAGGGCTCGATGATCCCCATGGAGAGCATGGTATCCAGTTCTTGCTTCAAGACACCAAGCATCCGTTCTGGAATCCTGTAGCTCTTCTGTTTTGGGGACGTCTCCTGCTTTAAGATAATGTCGTGTTCCACTAACCTTGTCAGTCCTGGTGCTTCCTGGAACAAGTTCGGGTCCAGCAGTCCCTCCAGTTGGCACCTCTGGTCTGCATCCAGGTGCCCAAGGTCCACAGCCTGTGGGGTTCTCTGTACCGGGAAGTACTGGTCTTCTGACTCCTCTTCCTCCCTTACGGCACGCACAAACATCTGGCTGATGACCTTCTCTTGCCTGGGGTGGAATTCCTTTAACAGGTTCACATGGAAATTCTGCATTTTCTTCTTCCTATCCGGCATGAAGATCTGGTAAGTCACACTCCCAGTCCTCTTCTGTACTTCATATGGGCCCTGCCATCTTGCCAATAACTTGCTGTCCTGAGACGGCAAGAGCAGCAGCACCTTTTGCCCTGGCTCAAAAGACCTCTCCCTGGCCTTCCGGTCATACCAGGTCTTCTGGTTCTTCTGGGCCTTCTGCATGTTCGTCTGGGCTAGCGAAGTCATCTCCTCCAGACGCTCTCTCATCTGAACCACGTACTGGACAATGTTGCTCTGGCTGTCACTGGGTCCCTCCCACAGCTCCTTCAGCAGGTCCAGGGGGCCCCTCACCTGGCGACCGTAGAGGAGCTCAAATGGTGAGAACCCAGTTGAAGCTTGAGGCACTTCACGATACGCGAAGAGCAGATATGGCAGCCATTGGTCCCAATCACTGCCTGTCTGGGAGACAAAGCGGCGGAGCATGTTCTTAAGGGTTTGGTTAAAGCGCTCCACCAGCCCATCCGTCTGAGGATGATATGGTGTTGTCCTGATGCCTTTGACGCCCAGCAGCGCATAGACCTGCTCCAGCAGCAAAGAGAGAAAGTTAGTGCCTTGATCTGTTATAACCTCTCTTGGCAGGCCCATTCGAGAAAACAGCTGTACTAGGCAGTCTGCCACTTGTCTTGCTTTGATCGCCCTTAGAGGAAAGGCCTCTGGATACTTTGTCGCATAGTCACACACCACAAGAATGTAACGGTTCCCCTTCTTACTTCTCTCTAGAGGTCCCACTATATCCATGGCTATACGGGTGAATGGAGTGTCAATAAGAGGTAATGGATGCAGGGGTGCTGGAGCTACTTTCCTCCCTGAGGTCAGCTGGCATTCAGTGCATGTATGAATAAACTCTGTCACATCCGTATACATCATGGGCCAACAAAAGCGAGGACCAATACGGGCCAAGGTTTTATGTTTACCAAAATGCCCTGCCCATGGTATAGTGTGAGCTAAATGCATGATGGTGAGCCTACATGCAGCAGGAACAGCTAAAGCTTCACTATCACCTTTGATCTGATATAGAATGCCATTCTTCACCACATACCTTTCTTCCTCCAGGCTACTCACCGTCCCTTGTGGCACCCCATCAACCTCTGTCACCTTCAGGAACCAGGCTTTCAGCGTTTCATCCTCCTTCTGCATTTCTGCAATATTATGAGGTACTATCCAACTCACAGGTCCCTCTGGTTCTGGTATCATTTCACAGATTCTCTTCTCCACTGTGCCTCTGAACTTCTCTCTGCGCTTTTCTTTCCTTGAGAGTCGTCTTCTCAACGGCTTCTCCCTTTTCAATTCTTCCTCAGCAAACGGTAACACCTGTAAATCCGCCTTGGCTGTCTGTGCTCTTGTTACCACATTGCAGGCTTGTGTTTGAGGCAGCAGGTCACATAAGATGGGAAGGTCTCGCCCAAGAACGACATCATGTGGCAGATGAGGGGTCACTGCTACCACCATCAAAAATGTCTGGCCTCTGACAGTCAGGTAAACTTCAGTGGTGGGGTATTCGCGGACGTCACCATGTACACAGCATACCTTGACTTTGGCCTGATTGATGAGGTCATCTTCGGGGACTAGGCTCTCTAGCACCAAGGTTTGTGTGCTGCCTGTGTCCACCAGGGCCTTCGTTGCTTGGCCATTCACCAACACTGGCTCCAGGCTGTCAGCGGCATCTTCTGCGTTGCTTACAGTCTGCAGGATGTTCGGACGAGGCACACAACACATGGCTGACTGCTGGGTCTTCTTGGCTTTACAGTATGGCTTTGTGTGTCCTCTTCCTCCACAACCGTAGCACTGAAGATCTTCTCTAGGTCTGTCAGGTTGCCGGAATGTATTAGGCCTGCTCTGCTTAAAAGTTTGGTTCTCACCACCTCCATAAGGCCTACTTCTTGGTTCTGGCTTCCAACGGCTGAAGTTGGCACCTCTGGGACCTTGTCGGGCTGTCAGGTAGACTTCTGCCAGTCTGGCGGCCTCCTCTGCCGTCTTGGGGTCATGTTCTTTGAGCCAGACTTGCATCTCCACGCTCACCATTCTCATGAACTGCTCCATGATGACCATTTCTGTTATCTGCTGTACTGTGCTCTGTTCAGGTTTAATCCATTTGTTATACAGTTCTTTTAGGCGCACATACAGCTCTCTTGGGGACTCTCCTGGCAAAATATCCGTGGACCGGAATCTCTGACGGTAAGTTTCAGCATTTATGTCATATTTCTTTAAAATTGCTTCCTTTACCTTTTTGTAGTCTTCTGTGTCTCCACTGTCCATAGCCACAAAAGCGCTGCGTGCTTTACCTGTCAGCAAAGGCACCAACCTGATGGACCATGTTGCCTCGGGCCACTGGCACACTGCCGCCATCCTCTCAAATGTTGTCAGGAAGTGCTCCACATCATCATCCTTGGTAAGCGGGTGCAGCTTCGGCTCCTTTATGCCAGCCACAAAACTCCCCTCTGCTGGTGGTTGGGGTGAGGCAGTCCTGGACCTGCCTGCCTCGCTGCCCTCTCGGATGTCTCCCACCTGGCCTTGGAGTAGCTGGAACTGGTGTTGCATACTTCTCCAGCGCTGGTCCTGGCGTGCCATCTCTTGGTCCAACTTCTCATCCCGGGAGACCTGTGCTTGGAGCAGACTCTTCACCAGGCCCGCCAGTTCCGCCACTGCGGCGTCAGCTGAGTTGCCTGATGACGCTACCTGCTGGTTTTCCACTTCTTGGACTTCATCTTCCTCTTCCTGGTCATCCTCCTCATTCTGGTTTTCTGTTAGCTGTTGCGTCTCCTGTCTGGTCTGGGCTCTTCTACTCATCTTTAGCCGTCCTCTGCGGAAGCTGTTCCTTTTTTCTTCTGACACCAATTGTGAGTCGGCTGACCGAGCGGTCGTAGAAAGAGCAGAGATGTATTCAAAATGAGGGCTAAATGAGGAGGTTTCCTCGTTTATTTTTCACTCAGCCAAAAAGAATGAAGAAAAAAAAAATAAAGAAAAAAAAAACTTCAAATAAATTCAATTATTAATTAACTCCAAAATAGGAAAACAAAACAAAATGCTTTGTAAACAAACAATCAATTATCAATCAGAATGTCAAATTCAACAAAACGCAAATCAAATGTGCCATTATAATAAAGGCTGAGTCTAAGGTGCTCTCAGTAGCTCACCCTGAGCAAGACTGAAGAGCCATGTTAAGCCCAGGCCTTTTCACTGACCTGGCCTAATCCATTTAACCCCAAAAATACCATTTCTGTTTTTTATCCATTTTTCCATTAATAAATACAATCAACAATGTCAATAAATAACACTATTCCTTATTTCATCAATACAATATTGCACATATCCCGCATGAATACAAAATACAGCTTTTACATTTCCCCACGGAAAACCCCCGTGTCTGTGCGTGTAATGGTATGGATGACGTCACGTTACGCAAGCAAAGCAGGGAAATACCCATTGCTCGCAGTACTCGGGTTCTCCATTCACTCAGCGAACGGGCTGCGAGAAGGCCGCTTGTCTTGGTAAGTTTGTTTGCAACAGTCCTTAGGTTTTTAACACTGTAACATTGTGAGTGAGATTTAAAACATGAATGTCCATTAGCACGTAGCTTATACCCAGTTGGCCACGCTGAGCACAAGTCACTAAAGTTTCTGTTTTGCCATTTCACAGATACCGCTGCCATTCAATGAAGCGCTGTCTCCCGCGACTTCGGAGAACAATAGATACAACGCAAACGCACACAGAGTTCAATAATCAATAAACAAGTAAACTGTATAAAAGTTGTTGTGTCCGTATTTTGCCGGTGATGGACGTTAGCTCCGTCACATGGTCACTTAAAAACCTGGCACAAACAATGCTTACAAACAACCACAAATGGACACAGACCCAGAAGCACAATAGAACCATACAGTATGTGGACTCAACATGCCAGTGTAGCATACTAGCTTCAATAATAGTGTAGCAATTTCTCAATTTCCCTCGAGACAATAAAGTATCTATCTGTTCTACTTTATGTGTGTTTGTTGTATGTTTTTAAGCTGCCGAAACAATGGATTTTCCCTTATTAAAGAGACACCAGGCAACATTTTTACTTTTAATTTACCAGCCTCAAAGTCACTTTGATGATTAAATGGTTCATTACGGGGTGACCGATGGCTCTCTCGTCAGTCTCTAGCATTTGTTTCGCGGTAATCCCATCAGATTTATTACCGGCTTGTCAGACAACGTAACGCACAAAAATGATCATCTCTGGTTCATACTCTTTGGTACTCTTTGCTGATAAATTTACATCTGTTGTTGAGAATGTACAATGTAGTTGTATTTTTTTAATATTTCAGCGACTGTAGGTGGAGCTCCGGAGATAGAAAACTGCAGTCCTGCCTGGTGTCCCTTTAAAGTACAGTCTGTCTGTCTGTCTGTCTGTCTGTTCGTCCGTCTGCCTGTCTGTCTGTCTGTCTGAGGGAGGAAGATGGGCTACACTTCACAGCACAAGGTACAGGAGATGAATTAAACCAATCTCAGTGCTCCCATTGCTCAGGTGTTCTAGCAGGGCGCTAACAACTTCCAGGTCGTAGGTTAAGTACCCAGAGAGAAAAAGAGCATCTGTGTTTGGCTAGACTAGCTGGACAGGAGCATCTGCTGAGAGCACAAATCTACTGGACTGGACAAGTGAAGCTTAGAGACACAGAGCTGGAGAAGAGAGGCTACTCAGTATATTAGATACTGTCACACACCCCCTTTTTTACAGGTGCAGCGGAGAAGGTCCACAAGGCCACCAACATGTAGAAAGAAGCATGAATCTGCATACTGTTGTATTGTATTTGCAATTCAAAAGGTATAATAATGTGCAACATTTTGGTCAGATGACCATCATCAGGCCATCATTTTTTCCTGAATTAAATCTTTTGTATTACAAATGATGGCAGTGTGCGTGTTCCTGCTTCTTCCTACACGAGGAAAGGCTACCCAACAGTGCTGGATGCACAGATCTCAGACAGAGCTCAGAGAGATTAAGACAAGCACAATCTACATCGACATGCCAAGAAAAGAATACTTGACCAAACGTTTCCATGAGACAGCTTATCATTATATTTGAAAGCGAAAACCTTTTGTTTTGTTCTTCTACCTTGCCTATCTTTCTTCTTTCTCATGCAATTTCACTACATTGTCTTATGAAAGTATTTCTATGTATGTGACAAATAAACACTTGAACTTGAATCTTTGTCAGCTTAATATATATTTATAGAATTTATATGGTTTGTTTCCTTGTATCTTTTCTCTGTTTTACAATGTTCAGATATCCATACACTTGATTGGTTGTCAGTCTTCTTTAAGGTAGTCTTACATAATTCCTCTCAGGTCTGGATTATTGGTTCTCACAGAATCTCATGCATACTATTACAGTTAGTACGCAGTTTGAGACACAACCAGAGACCATCAGTGATGGTCTGACACAAATAAGAGCTAACATTCTGTCAGGCGGTCATTACTGTGGAAAATGTCCCGACAGAGTGAAGCAATGCAGTGTTGCTTATACTTATAGCAACGGTCCGCTATCAAGATATATCAGACCGTAGAAAGTTGGCAAGTCCCACTGAAGTAAATGGAGCATTCTACAGCAGGGGTTTTCAACTGGTTCAGTCCTAGGGACCACTATTCTCAATAAGAAGACATCGCCGACACACCATCGGGGGGTGGGACAGGGTTGTTGTAAACAAAGATTGCAAATTACATACAAAAAGACATTTTAGCCAACAACCACCACATTTATCCAACCATGCAGAGAGTTCATTCTCACACAACTGAGGAGTGGATTCCGGTGCCCAAAAATGTGCTTATTTCTCAAATCAGGTGCTCAGAGATCAATTTCAAATACACTAAAATGAAACTGGAACCAATGTCACGGACCACCTGCAGTGTCGTCATGGACCACCATTGGGCCACGGACCTCCTGTTGAAAACCCATGTTCTAAAGCATTACAAAGTTGGATAAGGTCCTCACAGGCCAGTGGGTTAAAGACAGACAGAGAGACACTGAATAGAAACAGGAGGACCAACCTTGTACTGGAAGAGGAAGAGGCCACAGAAGAGGCTGTAGAGGTCAGCGGTGAGCAGGGAGAGGTTGACCGCAGTGGCGCTGGTCCTCTTGATGACCACTGGCATGAAGCTATACAGGCCAAACATGCAGGCACTGAAGCCAATATACAGCAGACCTGTGGGGGAGAGAGAGAGACACACACACACACACGCACGCACGCACACACACACACACACACATACACACACAAATCAGTTTGTCTGTTACTTGACATTCTAAAATGCAAATGTGTATGTTTGTATGTACTTTATACGTTATGCTTTGGCAATGCAAAAATATTTGTCATGCCAATAAAGCTTGGTTGAATTGAATTGAATTGAATTGAATTGAATTGAGAGAGAGAGAGAGAGAGAGAGAGAGAGAGAGAGAGAGAGAGAGAGAGAGAGAGTCTGAGACGATAGGAAGGTGTGCACATCCCCAAAAATATAGTTACAGGTACCAGGCAAGGCTAGAAGGTATTTTGAGGAAGTGGTTTGCACACTGGGTTCTTGCCTTTTAGTCAATACATTTATTTGAAGTAAACATAGTGGGCAGACCACATCCTCAAAAAAAAAGTGAGAAAGAGAGAGAGAGAGAGAGAGAGAGAGAGAGAGAGAGAGAGAGAGAGAGAGAGAGAGAGAGAGAGAGAACAGATGGATGAGAAAACCATTTAGAGGGGCAGTGAGACAGAGAGAGAGAGAGAGAGAGAGAGAGAGAGAGAGAGAGAGAGGTTAAACACTTTATTAAATCAGTTTTTCATTGTTAAATAATAAAGTGCTATCCAATTTTACTGTACAACACATAGCGATACCATACAATGCATCAGTTTAGTGTGAACGCTTCAGATCAGTCTATATTCTATTCATCACACTTTAAAAAGCACATTTCAATCGTCCCCAACCTCATGCACCCTCATATGGCTATATAGAGAAGGTGTGAGAGACAGACAGAGAGAGAGAGAGAGAGAGAGAGAGAGAGAGGGAGACAGACAGAGACAGAGAGAGAGAGAGGAAAGGCAGGTGGATGAGAGAACCATTTGGAGAGGCAAATCCCAATAGATATTTTTGATTTTCCAAAGACACCAAAAATAAACTCTGACGCATCTTCCACTGTTTGTTTACGTCAGCATCATCACAGTCAATCGAGAACACCGTCTGCAATACACGAAAGGTCAGGCCACCAGACGGCAGACAGCACTTCACTCTCAGACAGACAGAAAGGGGTGGGGCAGGGGATGGTGATCACAGCCAGAGACAAGAAAAACGAGAACGTGAATCACCTTTCAGCCGTCTTTTATGACCACTCAAGGATACTGATGTGGCTAAACTGGGTATTTTCACAAATTACTTTTGTTTTTATACCCGTATTTAATTGCAAGCTCGCCTCAGGCTGCCATAATAAGAAACTTCATTTAGGACACCAAGGTACTTTTGTGGTTTGTGTTATGACTTAACGGGATAGTATCCATCAATAGCTCTGTTGTCTGGGTTACTGAGCGCTGGCAGTAGGGGTTTGGTTCAACGCAGGTTGAATTTGTGAACCATATGCTGTAGGCCTACGCGCTGATAGGGGCAAAGGAAATCAGAAATAAAATAAAGTTTCATCATCAGTTAGCATTGGCAGCCATGCCTCTATTCAGTCTACTACATCATATGATATTCTGTTCCAGCCCACGGCCTTGAACAACAACAATTAATTTTCATGCAATTATCAATTAGTAATTTGCCCTGTTATATGATATCGACAATCCTTTTAATGGGGAACAGTATATTCTAATAGCAATTAAGTTGTCTTTGTCTAATTAGTTATAATGGAATTGATACAGAATTGGCACTGGTGGATTAATAGGATGCCCACAAGAGAAAAAAAAACAGATGGACTGAAAGATTCACTAATCATCATCTATCATTTTCATCGAATGATAAGAAAGGTCAAACAATATCTATAATCTCCGGATGGGTATTGGGGCTGCCTGTCATCTCCGCTCATATTAGCTACGCAGAGACATCGAGAACCATGGGAAACCAAGAGCGGCCCATCAACGGGGGAAAAAAGGTCATTTCAGACCGACTGAGCCGGGGAGCTATGAACGGTGTGTCGCCTGATCATTTTTGTTTTCACCCAGAGACAGTAATGGGCTTGAGTGGCAAAATCTGTCATGAAATGGTCCTCGTGTTCACGTTCTGCTCAAGCCGCAGCTGAAATTCTCACAGGGAAAGGAAGGGAAGTGACAATTCTGTGTCTAGAATCCGACATCCCTCAATGGGAATCACAGCAGGACGGATAACTGTAATTTGTTTCCGAATAAAGCACTGATGCCGCTTATCTTAGCAGGCGCTGTCATTATGGAACATCACTTCCACAACTGATGGCACAATTTACTTCAACCTTTTTATGTACCATCTCACAGATTACTATTCTAGGAGGCCATTTTAAATATATCATCGTTCGAAAATACTGGTCTTTCTGTCCAAGATTGTACCACAGATCCAGGGAGAGCATGCAGAATGGCTTCTCTCTACATTGGCATAGGCTATGTTCTGATAAACTTTGGTTAGATTCGTTTATGTTGGCAATTCTGTGTTGTAAAAATTAGGTCTAGTGACAATTACTTTCTCATAGTTTTGCAGCTATATATATAACAGCTGCTGAGGTTTCCCGATATAAGATAATAATGGATGAGACGACAAACGTCACAGGTGTCCTGTTATCAAAAATTAACGGACACCGTGACCACCAATCAGAAAACAGTATTCCATTCCACCAGGTGATAATATAATATAATATAATACAGTGTGTTGTATGATATTCAATTCAATTCAATTCAATTTTATTTGTATAGCGCACAAATACAGTACATTGTCTCACGGCGCTTTACAGACAGTACGGGAAGCATCCATGAGAATCAGGGGCAAGGAAAAACTCCCTCGCTTTGTAAATAATTTGTTATGTAGGAAGAAACCTTGGGCAGATCCACGCCTGATATGAGTACCGGTATGTCTGTACAGACATACTCATCTCATGCAATATACAATCTAATCTGGAATCAGGACCTGAGTTCAAGTACTGAACTTAAAGGGATATGCCACCTCTTTATAAAAATTGGTTATTCACCCCCTTACCTAGAGTTACATATATGGATAAAAGCATTTTTGTCTCAGTGCTTGCGTTCTCATAGTATGGCATCCCCAATTTTACCAATTTTTTAGCTTTAGCTTTGCATAGGCTGGAATGTAATGTTGCCAGATAACAACTCTTTGGCAACTTTACTTTCCAGCGCCTATGCTAAGCTAAAGGTAAAATTGGGGTTGCCAGACTAGGACAACTCAAGCACTGAGACCAAAATGCTTTTACCCACATACACACAGAGAAATAGAGGTACACAGAGGGTACTATTTTGTACCTGTAAGTACAAAATTGTTCTTTTCAATTATTTGTACCTCTAAGGGTACAGGACAGATCCTTAATGGTACCATATTGCACCTAGAAAGGTACATAATTGAGGGGAGTACATTTTTGTACCCACTTCCCATGATCTTGTACCTTTTAACCTACGTCACATGTCTGAACTGCCATTTTGCAACGGTCGTGACTCGTGAGCCTAGTCTACTCTTTGGTCCATATTTGCATCGAGATTTCTGATGTCTCCAGAAACTTTTTGAAGATGGTTTGGAAGTAAGGGCGAATTAATGAAGAAGAAGTTATTGGTGAGTAAAAAAATAACGTTTTTATTTACCTTCTACTACTAGGCTAGCTATACTGCTGCTACTGCTGATGCCAATGTAAGCTAACGTGCTAACATGTGCTGACATGAGGTTTAAGCTATCTGCTAAAAATGAGCTGAAGTGTTGAAATAACTTGAAATTTAACAACTTTATGGTCGTACATGGTATTAAATGTTTTTTAAACAATTCTTCATGCGGTAGTGATGCGCTAACTACTGTCACTGGCTGTCAGACGTGGCCTAACATTAGCATAGCAATCGGTGCTGTTGATGCCAGTGCCACATTGCTAATGGCGCTAACGTGCAGTAATTAGCATAGGACATGATGATGAATGAACTTTATGGGTCAAGTCTATTGTCCTTAATGTCTTTTTTATATCTATCTTTGCCATAGATTTCCTCGTTAATAATAATGAAATATAATTTCATAATGAATGCTTTCTCTTTTCTTTTTATGTA
Source organism: Sardinella longiceps (assembly GCA_027497455.2). Classification (NCBI taxonomy): domain Eukaryota; kingdom Metazoa; phylum Chordata; class Actinopteri; order Clupeiformes; family Clupeidae; genus Sardinella; species Sardinella longiceps. The sequence goes on from JAODXP020006243.1 coordinate 12,854, forward strand.
GTTAGCCTGACGAAGTGGGCTACAGTGGGCATCAAAGCGAGGACCAGTGCTTCCCCAGTTTCTTGTTTGTGATGCGAGATGCCCTGGCTGAGGAGCCTGCAGGTATTGACTAGGCAAGGAAGCTTTTACTGAACATTGCTTAGTTCAAGAGGTGGTTATGAGGTTTTTAGGATATATTTTAACCCATTAATGATCATAATGGAATTTGATACAGAAAAAATAATAGAATGCAAATTGGATTTTTCTTTTGTTTTGTTTTTTTATTGGTGAACACATACCGCTACAGCAAATATTTTTACTTTAACAACTATTTTGTATTTTCCATGAACATTGCTTAAACATAGTTTATGAATGTCACAATTTGAATAATATTTGATATACATATAATGTCAGTAATGTTTTTTATGTGTGTGTGTGTGTGTTTTTCATGCCATTGGCACTAGATGTGGCTATTGAAGGAGACCACTGGAAATCTGATAATTCTGGAACAGGTAACTTGAGTTAAATGTTCAAAGACACACCAGATACAATGGCTTTCTTTGGGTTGACTGCATTCCTGATCATTTTCCATGTGTTTTTCTTTATTCTCTTTGTCATAGTGTGAGCCAAATACCCCCTACCCAAGTGAAGGTTCACAATCGGAGAACTGCTGAGCTGGAAGCGTTTTTTGTAGTTGATGGGCATCAAGTGTGCTCCTGCACTGGTATTGGAAGAGGCATTCATTGGCGCCTTCAGTATGTATTTTGTTTTCAACATGGACTGTCCATCGTATCTATCTGTCAATGCCTGTGATGGATATTACACCACATCACCACCAAAACCCTTACACTTGCAAAATTGATTCTGCACATTGGACTTAAACATGACCATGAACCTAATTTTAGCGTGACACACGGACTGTTAATTATCCTTTTTAAAATAGTATTTCTCAGTCAACATATTTTGTATCTGTCTGTTTGTTCTGGCTGACACATACCCATTGAGTTATATCATGATAATGTTGTATATTGATAGGATATTGATAGGATTTACTAAAGTGACGTCCCATGTATTTACCTTTGAGATATTTTGAGTTGGAAATAACTTGTACTTCAAATTGTAACTGCGAAAGTGATGAAACCTTTCTTTTCACTGAATAAAAGATTAAGATATATTGTGTACTTGATGGTTGTGTATGTATTTCAGTTATACCGCCTTAAATTTTCATATGTACCTTATAAGGACATAATAGTACCTTTTTTGAGGGTACACCTGGGGCAGGTACATTTCAGTCATGAGGGGTACACAAGTGTACCTTAAAGGGTACAAAATGCTAAGGTACAAAAAGTACTCGCATACGCAGGTACATTATTGTTCTTCAAAAGGGTACTGCCCCAGCGACAAGCAGTTGTACCCACTTAGGTACACAATGGTACTTCCATTTCTCTGTGTGTAAGTAACTCCAGGTAAGGGGGTGAGTAACCAATTTTCATAAAGAGGTGAACCATTCCTTTAACATTGGGAGTCGATGTAGCTTTACATAAAACCATCCACTACATACCAAGCAATCTGCTCTGCTATTTGTAAGGCAAGGCAAGGCAAGGCTATTTAATTTATATAGCACATTTCATACACAAAGGAAACTCACTGTGCTGTACACAAATAAAAAGCAAGGACAGTAGATGGCAGGAAGTAAATTGATAATTACACATGACTGCTTGAAATAATGTATAAATATGAGCAATGTTCTGTAGCCTACACACACAGGAAACATAAACATAAACACAAAGACTTACATAACCTAAATAACGAAAGACTCGAATCTGACCTCGTAAACCACATTCAGTGGACTCAAACCAAACCAACAGGAGACCACAGACTGACGGATTGTGTTTGGCTGGTTGTTATGACAACCAAAAGTTTGAAAAAAAAAACAAACAAACAACAGTCTGGAGGCTGCTGCACTCAATGGCCATTGTGCTGCGGTCTCTCTCTCTCTCTTTCGCTCTCTCTGTGCAACACTATAAAACTGCTGCAGGTAAACAAACCGCGGGGGTCAAGCGGAGAGTGTTGAGGCTGGCAGGCCAGTTTATAAATGCTGACAAATAATGCATGCGCATGCACACACACACACACACACACACACACACACACACACACACACATGC
>JAODXP020006243.1:20000-25000 GCA_027497455.2 Sardinella longiceps
CACTACACTATGTGCCTCTGATCTGACAACAGTGAAAAATGCATGGCGCCTATAAAGCATTCTCTGGCACATCAACACAGAGACCAATCCGCTGCGTTTGCTGGACACACTTAAGGTGGCAACATACTCGACGTGTCTGCTGGTGCGCGCGCCATCGGTGACGTCACATGTTCGTATGAACTCTTTATACCTGCCGCACGACCAAATTCGACAGAAGCGCCGTTTTGGCATTATTCTCCCAAACAGCAGATGACGCTGTACAGCGAAATCGCATAGGCTACAGTAACTTACAGGCAGTGAGTTAACCCTGTGCTTGCTTTGTTTGACTGTACTTAGTTGTGGATTAAATTTATGGATTAAATAAAAATGATAAGTATCTCCAAGTTTCTGGTGAGTGTTTGCATACAACCCCTGGTAGTATTGTAGGCATGTTTCAGTTTGTAAAAACGTTGTGAGGGATGTTAGGACGGAGGATGACTGGGCTAAATTTAGCTTAACAATCAAGGTTTTAAAAACGTTTCATCCATGATAAGTATCTCCAAGTTTCTGGTGAGTGTTTGCATACAACCCCTGGTACTATTGTAGGCATGTTTCAGTTTGTAAAAACGTTGTGAGGGATGTTAGGACGGACGGATGACTGGGTTAAATTTAGCTTAACAATCAAGGTCTTAAAAACGTTTCATCCATGCTTTAAGATGTTCATGCATTAGCTGAAGATATGGTTATGTGTCAGATAGCAGGGTGATGAATGCTTCTTGGCAGAAGAGGGTGAAATAAGCTCTCATGCATCTTGGTGTAGTTGCTTATGAATGGCCCAGCTGAGTGGCGCATAGGGATGGCGCGCGGCGAGTTACAAAATCTGTCGTGCGCACGACCTCGCGAAATTCCCCTGAAAAGCATCGCGCGCCAAGAGGGTCCACGTGATTTTGACGTCACACAACGGCGCGCGCCGCTTGCGCGCGACAGTGTAAATTCAGTTTAACACACACACACACACACACGCTCTCTCTCTCTCTCTCTCTCTCTCTCACACATACACACACACACACACACTCTTTCTCTCTCTCTCTCTCTCTCTCTCTCTCTCTCACACACACACACACACACACACACACACACACACACACACTCTCTCTCTCTCTCTCTCTCTCTCTCTCTCTCTCTCTCTCTCTCTCTCTCTCTCTCTCACACACACACACACACACAGTACAGAAGACCTCCGAACTGGAACTTGAGCCAAATGAGGGCATAATTAACATGTGAGCACTGTTTGTGGTGGGAGCTCAGACCAGTCTGATGAAGAGTGGCTCTCTGTCCCAGGGGGGAGGCCTGTTGATGATGATGATGATGATGATGGCTGTGTGTGTGTGTGTGTGTGTGTGTGTGTGTGTGTGTGTGTGTGTGTGTGTGTGTGTGTGTGTGTGTGTGTGTGTGTGTGTGTGGATGGTGCCCATCCCTGGGACCCAGCTGGTGAGGCGATGTTTTTACATCACTCAAGGCCCAGGATTCTGATTTGTGAGAAAACGGTGGGCTGGCACAGACAAAGACTGGCAAGCAAGCCATTGAGTGCAGTGGAAATATCGCCACAAAAAGATCTGAAGCGACAGCTTAGCAGAGCAGTTGGCCTTGGGGAGAGTTTGGCTGTATGGGGACTTGTTTTGTTTACTTGAGGGAAGTTCTTCAGTGCTTCAGCTGCCAGCTGACTGGTTTTCGCTAAGCTAGAAATGAGTGACATTTCTCTGCTGACATGTTAAAGTGTAAGTCCGGAGTAAGTTTAAGCATAGCCCTGCTGCACGAGCCTTCTGACAGCAATATATTTCGCATGAAATGAAAGAATTTTGAACAGCATAGACCTGAAGCGAACGTGAATCACTTTACATTGAGTCAATGTAACCTCAGATCTTACTTTCGGTTTCGAATAGTCAGGTCCCTATTGATTCAGTGTAAAGTGCCTGTATGTTCACTTCTGCGTTCGGGCTATGCTGGACCAAATTATTTTGTTCTTCTCGCTAACTAGTGCATTTAGCAAGCTCTTTCAACAGGGCTATGCTTGAATTCACTCCGGTGCTTTCCTTTAAAGGAAAGTACCGGAGTGAATTCAAGCATAGCCCTGTTGAAAGCTCCAGCATGTTGCTGGTATGACAGCAACAAAATAATTTGGTACAGCACAGACCGAACACAAACGCAGAGGCGAACAGGCACTTTACACTGAATCAATGGGACCTGACTGTTGGAAACCGAAAGTAAGATCTGAAGTTACATTGACTCAATGTAAACGCGTTTGCATTAGGTCTATGCTGTTCGAAATTCTTTCATTTCATGCGAAATATATTGCTGTTAGAAGGCTCATGCAGCAGGACTATGCTTAAACTTACTCTGGTATATTCCTTTAAGAGAATGCTGATATGATAGTGCAGGATCAGGATGTCATACCAGCAACATGCTGGAGCTGACTGGAGTTTTCTGAAGTCGTCACTTCGCTGCTCCACAATATTAACACATTTGAGGTGCAAAACAAGTACAACATGTCACAGCTAATGCTCTTAAAGTGCTATGCATTATGACTTTACTGAAACAGGTACTGACAGGTAAAACTTTTGTTGAGTTTTACAATCTCACCTGCTAGGCCTGTATGCTATGCTAACATGATATGCTTGGTGGTTAACTGCTACATAATTTATTGATTGATAGATTTTTTGGATATAGCAGACATAAAAAATGACAACATATTAAAGTGACAACAGTTACAGTATTTCCAACAAGGTCCTTGGTGTGTGGACACACAAGAAACACTTACTGTAAACACAAAACACAAAACTTGACATACTGTACATGCCATTGGCTGCCAGTGTGAGAGATTACATTACGTAAGGGATAACGGCCGACGAGGTGTCCAGTTATTCATTTTTAATTGTCGAGGCGGAATCTAGAACTCTGGCGACACGCGCAGCGCGGAGACGGAGTTATTCCGCCAAGACAATTAGAAATCAATAACTGGACACCTCGGAGGTCGTTATCCCGCTTATCTCCCGTATCTATCTATCTCTCGTATATTTGAAGAAGCATATAAAACGTAAAAGAAATATGCAACTCAAATTTAAAAGAAGCTAACCTGTTCGGTTTGGGTACTACTTTCAGTTGAAAGTAGATCTACAAGGTTGCTTATTGTTGTTATAGTTACCATTCTGAAAGGCATTCATATGGAACGGTAATTCGTTATTAGATGAGTTATTTTTTGGAACTACTTCCAAAGTAGCCGGTTATCTGGAATTAATGGCCACCTAGCAGCCAATCAGAGAAGAGAATGGCATTCTGAAGGGAGATAAAACATGTTAACCCCAATGTTATGAGTGTTTGAAGGTGTGTTTAAACAAGCACAGTGAAACGTATGTTCATTCATTTATTTATCTGATATAAACCCCCCAAAAACCTGGATGTGCATCACAAGACACTTGACGGCTGTTGCAAAACGGTCAGACAGATGAAACTCGCTCAATGGTACCCTAACCCTGGTAACCCTAGGTTTTTTGCCCCCAACGGCACCTTCCAGGCAGAACAGCCTAAAAGGCACTACCTTAACCCTATTTCTAACCCTAACCCCCTCAACCATCATCCTAACCCTAAACTAAGGGGAGTAGTGCCTTGAAGGCAGCGCTGCCTGGAAGGCACTGTTGAGAGCAAAAAATACCAAAGACCATAAAACTCCCCCAGTGTGTCACACTCACAGTTGGATGCCGCTGAAGAAGGATCCGAAGAGGCCCATCATGCCTAAGAACTCCACTCGGCTCAGGTTCTTCACGATGAACTCCTCACACACGTTGGAGATTCCGTATAGGGTAGCGCCGGCCAACACCAACAGGTCGCCCAGCAGCTTGTGGTCTCCTGTTCAGAGAGATAAGGGGATCAGCTCAAACATCCCTGTGGGCAATCAGATTACTTTATTATTACCTCCGCCAAGGAGGTTATGTTTTCGGTCTCGTTGGTTTGTCTGTCTGTCTGTCTGTCTGTCTGTCTGTTTGTCTGTTTGTTTGTCAGCAGGATAACTCGAAAAGTACTGCACGGATTTGGATGAAATTTTCGGACAATGTGTATATTGGGACAAGCAAGAGCTGATTAAATTTTGGTGATGATCGGTGATCCAGAACATGATCTGGAAATGTGTATTGTGTCTGTGACCACATTGCCTTGGCGGAGGTCTGCGCTCTCTGAGCGCTTTTCTAGTCTAAGTATGAATTCTATGGATTCATGTGGCATGGCGCAGATGGTAGAACTGCTGTTTGGCAACCGAGGGGTTGCAGGTTTAAACCCCACTCTAACTCACCCCATCGAAGTGTCTTTGAGCAAAATAGGCCACTGAACCTTAAAGTGCTCCAGTGATTGGTAGCTTCCACCACTGGTGTGTGATTGGGCGGATGTGAGGCATACATTGAAAAGTGCTTTGAGTGCATGAAAGAGTACAAAAGCTGATATAAATGCAGTCCATTAACCATATTGTAGGAGCTCTGTACACTTATATTGGACTGGTTTGGGCAACTTTTTATGTTTGATGTTTGTCCAAGGGTCTTATTTCCATTATGACTTATTAATGATGACTTTGATGAATTGGTTGTCTTGCCGAAGACAGTGACAAAAAGTGACAAAAGCCATCAAGTCAGCTGAGTCGGCCCTGTTAGTAACAGAATTCCATTAACAGTGGAAATGATTCCAATGTGACGTCAGATTCAATGGCTGACTTTTCTTACAGACTATATTTCTTCTTTCTTCATTTGAAGTTTTTGCTACTTTAGAGAACGATTGCCTGACGTGAGATTACAAGCGTCTAGCTTTTGTCTACTCTTGAATTCAGACACATTTAGTTTTGTCATTCATTACCAGTACAGGTGTCTGAATGAATGGTTGCGTGCGTGAGTGTGTGTGTGTGTGTGTGTGTGTGTGTGTGTGTGTGTGTGTGTGTGTGTGTGTGTGTATTTGTTGATGTGAGTGTCTGGTGTGTGTGTGTG
>JAODXP020006243.1:30000-52500 GCA_027497455.2 Sardinella longiceps
TCAGAGACACCGTATGGTGTCTGTTTCCTTCAGTGAAGCAAGACGTGGAAAAAAAGAAAAAAAAAAAAATGAAAATAAATAAATAAAAACGAAATAAACCCGACCAGCACATAGATCAGCATTCTGGAACGGAGCCAGCCGGCGCGACCATTCATAATAACTAATCACCATGCCGTAATGGGAAAATCTTTTATGGAGCACAGTGATTCCAGCCTCAACATGCGACTACTGTGTATTAATATTGATGAGGCATTGTCCGGCCTTGTTAAGAGTCCGTATAAAAACGTTAAAGAAATGTTGTGGCTGTTGCTTTATTCCCAGAACGTGACTAGGTTGTCTTTTATGTTGCTGAAAGAGAGATGAATATGAAAGTCAGAGTAAGTCAGAGGAGATAGAGACAGAAAAGAGACACACACACACACACACACACACACACACACACACACACACACACACACACACACACACACACACACAGTTACTTAACTACAGTAAACAGACTCTCAAGGTGCTGGATTTCAGCAAGTGGTGCAAAATACTGGCAAAGAAAGCAAATTGAAATTCAGCAAGCAAGATAGGCATCGTCATTTCTTATGTCTGCACGCAATCAGAATCTCTCACTATGCCGAAAACCTCCAAATTTGTGTGAAATAAGTCATGATTATCCCACTTGGCAGACAGCTAAATTGCTGTTCCTGAACTGAAAGTAGTACAGGCATACCTTATTTCCTACAGTACCTTAGCCTGGCGAATGCCAAACTAAAAATCACAAGTGATATTTAGTCTGGAGACCTACCTATTGGATCTCTCGTAGCGGAAGCATTGTTTACGATTGTCCAGAGCCGGGCACTACGAATGTCTATCATAGCGTCTGTACATAGCTTGGAGCCAATACCAGAGCCACCACGTGATGTAAAATGCAATCGAGGGCGGTGCTAGTACCTTTTTGTTCTGTGATAGGATACCGAAAGCAGGCGAGAAAATCGGCCATGGTCACCATGCTGCTTTGCAGAGTGAAATGAAATAAGCGCGCCAAGGAGCATGGGAACTGTCAGTTCACCAGGAAACTTGTCAATCAGGACTAATGTAGAGGCTGCACTTATGGGCAGAATTAAATGAGAGAGGATATTCAAAAAATAAATGTGCACCTTTTACAAAGATGCAAAGTGTGTGTGTGTGTGTGTGTGTGTGTGTGTGTGTGTGTGTGTGTGTGTGTGTGTGTGTGTGTGTGTGTGTGTGTGTGTGATGGACAGCCGTGCTGTGGGTGTCATTGGAGCCGGCACTAGTGCTCAGTGAGATGGGGAGCAGCAGTTCAGTGGCGGAGGAAAAACAATCAGAGACAGGCGGCACAGAGAGGATTATGTGGCCTCTAGCACACAGGAGAGCCTGTCATCCATTCCTATTAGTGAGGGATGGACAGAGAGAGAGAGAGAGAGAGAGAGAGAGAGAGAGAGAGAGAGAGAGAGAGAGAGAGAGAGAGAGAGAGAGAATGAGAGAGAGGGAAGGGGGAGAGATGGAGAGAGAAAGAGAGAGAATGATAGAGAGAGAGAGAGAGAGAGAGAGAGGAGGAGAGATGGAGAGATAGGGAAAGAGACATAGAGGGCAAGTGAGAGAGGGATAGAGAGAGGTGGAGAGAGAGAGAGAGAGAGAAAGCAAAGGGGGAGAGTGAGAGAGACAGAAAGAAAGAGAGAGGGAAGGGGGAGAGAGATGGAGAGGGAAAGAGAGAGAGAAATGGAAGGGGGAGAGAAAGCAGAGGGTGTGAGAGATAGAGAAAGGAAGGGAGAGAGATGGAGAGAGAGAAAGACAAGGAGCAAGAAAACAAAGGGAGAAAAATAGAGAGAGACAGTAAGAGAGATAGAGATAGGGAGAGAGATATATGGAGAGAAAGGGAAAGAGAGATGGGTGAGATAGAAGAAAAGCATCAGAGAGAGAAAGAGATAATGAATGGTGAAAGACAAATGCATGAAAAAGAAAAGAGACAAAGAGTGAGGGAATAAAAGAGAAAGACAAACATAGAAGGAAAAGAAGAAAAAGAAAGGTACTGAAGGATGAAGAGGAAAAGAGGGAGAAAGAGGGGAGGAGAAACTGAAGAGAGAAGGAGAGAGAGAGAGGGAGAGAAAAGATGGCTGAGAAAGGAGAGGAGAGACTGAAGAGAGAAAGAAAGGGAAGGAGAGAAAAGATGGGAATAAGGCAGCAAAGGGGAGAGGAGAGACTGAAGAGAGAATGAAGGAAAGAAAGAAAGAGAGATGGAGAAAGCGAAGAGTCGTTTTGGCCCTCTTGAGAGACGTTAGGAGGATGACAACGGTCGCGTCTGAGCGACTCTGACAATCCTATCTGCTTTCTGTCGGCCGTGTGGGCAGCCAGCAATTTTTTTTCTTTCCTTTTTTTCCGCGGATGTGCGCTCATTTCTTTTTTTCCCTGAAACTTCAGGCTTTATTTCCCACGGGGAACGAGCAGAGTATCGACGTAAAGGAGAAGGGCTGAGTCAGCGTCTGCGATTGGCCGGTCGCAGCGTGTGCACGTCAACGACGCAGAGACATGACAAAAGAATTAGAACGAAACAGTATGTGTGTGTGTGTGAGGGTGGCGGTGGTGGAAGGGGAAAGGGAAAAAAACAGACTGAGAGACAGATTCAGATGGATTGAATTGGTTGATAAATGCAGACAGACATACTGTAGATAGATAGATAGATAGATATACTGTATATACTGTAGATAGATAGATAGATGGATAGATAGATAGATAGATAGATAGTTAGATAGAGTATCTATCTAGATAGTTAGATAGCTGTAGCTAGCTAGTAAGATTAACTAGATCGATAGATAGATAGATATATACATAGCGCTGCTCCATCGGCAACTGAAGCAGAGAGGGTTGAAAGATCTTTAACTGATGTCTGATCAGAGATGTTCTTTCCCAGACCGCCACCATTACGTCAGCCAAACTGTTTAAATGAGTGCAGGTCACTACAACTATCGGCATGAAATATTTCAGAAGTCTAGCAACATCGACAGTGTGTCTCCTCCAGGTCATCACTGAGCAGTGATGTTCATAAGTCTTTTTTTCCAAGTCCAAGTCAAGTCTCAAGTCTTTGTACTCAAGTCCAAGTCAAGTCTCAAGTCCTGAGGGGCAATGCCAAGTCAAGTCTCAAGTCGAGTCTCGAGCCTCCCAAGTCAATGTCAAGTCTCAAGTCTCAAATGACTGAAATTATTGTTTTCTCATCAAATACTGTCAGAGATGATGAGTAGATGAAGAGTATCATCTATTACTGCAGTATAGCTGGGCAGTATGACCAAAATCTTATATCACAAGATTTTTCAGAAGCACACTGCTTTCACAGAATTTTTATTATTTTTTTTTTCCATATTACCATATGGCTATGTGTCATGACTACTTGAGATTGAACCAAAATATAATAATAGATTTCCTGCTTGGACTCTTTACTCCTTTTCTCCCCAAGTCGAACCTTTTTGAATCTTGGAGGAAAAAAATCCATTTGACAGGGTGAGGGTGGACAAAATTATGCACACAATCGGCTATTGACAAATCAGCTGTAATGTTAGACCTTAGAAAATTTAGAATGCAGTTGTATGCATGAGTTACATTGCACCTAAGAGGAAATTGTGCCTATGCTTTCCCATAACAAAACATCAGAAAAACCGAAATAATGAAATGAACACTTCTGTGACATGAACATTGTTCACGAGTCACAAGGCTCAAGTCTGAGTCAAGTCTCAAGTCATTGAGGGCAAGTCCAAGTCCAAGTCTGAAGTCTCTAGAATGAGCGACTTAAGTCAAGTCCAAGTCCAAGTCTAGAGTCCAAGTCCCCATCACTGTCACTGAGATTGCAACTGACCTTTAACCTGTTTGGCCTGGAACGTTATCAGTACCAACGTTTAGGCCCTAGGCCAGGCCTGGGCAAACTAAGGCCCGGGGGCCACATGCAGCCCTCTGAGCTGTTTAATCCGGCCCGCGGAGCCTTCCCAAAGTAGAATAATTTATCTTTTAGCCAAGGAGACTTAGATTATAGGCCTAAATCATCAAATTTGTTGTAGTCATGAAATACAAATCCCCTTTTTTAACCCTGCCTGTTAACATGTCCTCTGAAGAAAGTGAGGCTACTGGTTTGAGACTTGCCAATTTACCGGCATCAACCGGTTGACGGTTAACACCAACTGTGCAGGGACTCCTGGCAATGACGGACTCCACTGCTACTAAAATGAAGACAATTCTTAATACTGTCCATGCCTTGGCTAAGCGGTCAAGACCTCTCTCAAACTTTGTGTGGCAGTGTCAGAAAGTGACGTTACTTCACTTCTGTCTTTTGTAGGCTAATTAGACAACTTAACCCTTATTTCAGCAGTAATGTTTACCTCAGTTGGACCATAGCCTACCTAGCAGCTAGCTTGCTTTTATTGACTAGACTTGAATTTTAGCCACAGACAACTGGAGTGGTCAACATAGGATAGAATAGTCATAATAATGATGACGCAAGGATAGCCACTCAATATTTGGTAATCAAGCCGACAAATGAAATAATTGGAATTTAGATCACACATACAGTACATACATATACACACGGTAAGCATGTTTATACTTACTGTGTGTATATGTATGTACTGTGTATACACTGTGTATACTGTATATACACTGGAAGAGGGAAAAACCTGAGAAACTGACAAGAGAGGCCACAGTACATAATGAAATGTCTCAATTAAAAGGCAACATTTGTATTGTATTGTGCGTAATAGTCCATAATAATTACCCTTGAGAACAAACAGTAAACACAACTCCAGAAAGTGATGACTGCTCTGCGTTAGGGCTTATCAGAAAGCCATTATGGCGACTATAAAACCTATTACTCATCTGGGGGTATAAAAAAATAAAATATGGCAAACAATTAATGAAATCCACCTGGGCAAAAAAAACGCACAGATGGGAAAATCAAACAGAACACAACAATTAAAGCTGCTGCACACTGAACTGCAAACAAATAAAGTCTGAGGTGTCTTTGGTAATTTATTACAGGCACGGTTGTGAAAAAAATATTGAATAATCTATAATAAACAGCTTTCTAAAGAGGACTTGAGTGTGAATAACCTAAACAGAAAATCTGTGAAAAAAAATCAATAAAATCAACAAAAAAAAATAAATAAAAAAAGATGGTCAGATATAACGAAGAAGAGAAAAATTCAGAAGAGACATAAAGGAGAAAGACAAGACAAAGAAGATAGAGGGGGGTGAGAGAGCGGGCTGAGCAGAGAGTGAAAGCGAGAGAAATCAATTGGTCTCTTTTGCGGCACTCTCTCAAATAATCGCTGGGACCTCGGCTGGCTGGCTAATGAAAGGCCCATGGACGAGACGTGAATGAGCACTAACGACCTGATAATGAAGATGAACTGACAAGGAAAATGAGAATCATCCCATCTAACTTTAATTAGGGAACTTATTACGCGCACACTCGCTGGGGCTGTGCTCTAGAGCTGTCTCTGTCCAAGGACGGCTGCTGTGGAATAGATTAACAGGAAACACACATGCACACATTGCACAGCGGAACTGATGGGGGAAAAAAACTATCATGATTTTGATAAGTGGTGATTCACACATACACACACACACACACACACACACACACACACACACACCGCAAACTGGCACACCAATGCGCTCATTGTAAAATAGGCTGTGTGTGAAACATCCATCCCATGATGTTGATAAAAATCGCTCACCTGCACACTCGTGAGCGTGGTGTATTGGTAGGCTTTGATGACAAGGTAGTTGGCCTCGATGTCGATCAAGCCGAGAATCATGTATTTCCACCATCGCCTCTTCAATATGGCCAGCAGGTTCTCCTCTCCTGTGGGAGAGCATGAAACAAACAAGCACACACACACACACACACACACGCACACACACACACACACACACACACACATACAGAGACAGAAAAGAGAGACAGGGAGAGAATGATTTATAAACCCAAACCAACAACAATTAGTCACAGGCAAGCACATTTTGACAGCTCTTGAATGCATCGACCACTGGGCCTGTCGATTTCTTCCACTCCCACATGTAGTTGATTCACACTGATCCACATCGTGTAGAATAGGAATCGTTTTTTTCTTTTCTTTTCTTAATTTCAGCGGCTTGGCATCACAACATCTAATGTAATCTTCAAGCACCATGCAAAGGCTTGCTCCAATTACTGTCTCTCCAATCCCAAGAGGAAGAGTGGGTGGGAAAGCCTCATACTGGTTCCTCAGCAAGTGAATAATCCCCTTATGATTCCCTACAGGTTTTGCATTGCCTGCTAAATCTGACTTTTTTTTCTTCTTTTCTTTTTTTTAAAAGCGTGTACACAGTGCTAACATTTTAAATTAATTAACAGAGCACATGGTGCAGGACATGCAAAGATGGTCAATTATCACAACAAAAACAGACATGGAGGAAGAACGAGAGAAGGGATGGGTGAAGAAAAGTAAGATATAAAAAAATAATAACAACACTAGAAAAGCGCTCATAGAGCGCATACCCACACACAACCACGCACACACACACACACACACACACACACACACACACAGACAGACACACGCCGGCAAAAACATAACCTCCTTGGCGGAGGTAATAACATAACTTAACTAAACAGAATTCTTTTTCCAGTAAAGTGAACATTTTTGCACACGCACAGCGTTCAGTGTTCTGCTCAGTAATTGGTTCGGTTCAATAAGGGCAGCAGGCACAAGTACATATCAGCGAGGCTGAGTTTGTTATTCAGGTTCGTAAAGTGGCTTGAAAAAGTCTCTTCCCTGAGTTCCCTGGGTCCAAAGGCGGACAAAGAGCACACTGGCAAAGTGGGAGAGCTATTAGAGGACAACAAAAGAAACCGAGTCAAACCTTTCGGTCTAATGACATTTTTTTTTCAGGCCCTCCACCTAATGTGATCATTTCCAAAAGCATCAGTGTAATGCTATTTTCTTTTTTTCAAAACCTTAGTCTAATGTGATTTCCCCCCCCCCCCCTCCTAAAAAAAAACGTTTATTCTCTTTTTTTCCCCCCATTTTTTTTGTTTGTTTTACTTTTTTTTTACAAATGGAAGTTGCATGAACAACAAATACTAGGCTATTTACTCCTCTTTGCATTAGAGAAAGCAAAACAGAGACGGGGAGAGAGAAAGAAAAAAAGAAAGCAAGAATGGAAGGAAGAAAGAAAAAAGAAAGAAAAAGAATACTCATCTATTTTATCACGTGATGTCATTGTGGACACAATGAACTAGCAGATTGTTACAGCACTGGGCTCTATTGTTGTATGCTTTTAGCCATTGTCAAAAACCAGATGACTTTTCCCCAGAGGCTCTTGTTTCTCCTCCGGCCTTTACTGTGGAGGCTGCATTTTGGGAATGTTATTATGCATTTATGCTCTTTAAGAGCTGACAGCAGATGTGCATGTCATGGTGACATCATCTAAAATCAACAAACACTGTTCACAAATCTGCTCTTTGGGGACGCAGTGCTTAGAGCATTTTTTTTTTTTTTTTTTTTTTTTGACGCACACGCACCACATGAAAAAAAATAATCCCACAAAACGGTGGGTGGGTTTCTTTATATTTACATAACTCTTCTTCATACATAATCTATAATCCACAGTTGAAGATGGAGAATATCCAGTACATTACTCCACCTATCTTCTCTAGACACAAACGAAACCAGCAGCCTTGGGAAATAGTGTTGATTTCCCTCTCCCATGTGTGATTTCCAGTTGCTTTTGAGTAAAGCCTACATTAGAGGTCCTCAGAAGTGAAAGAGAAATGTGTAGGTTGCAAGGTAGGTTGCACACAAGAAACCTGTGTGTAATGATTGACTACAAACTGACCTTCGCTGATCACATTGCTGCTGTCACCAATTGTGCTGCTTTTCTCTGTTCAACAAACAGTACTACAAGGAAAATCAGGCTGTACCCAACTCAAGGCCAAATGCCCCCAACAACACCTTCCAGGCAGCACAGCCTGGCCGACATCGTGGTAATGTGCGTTAGCTATAAAAGACACTACCTAAACCTCAACCCTCAACCTAACCCTAAATTGAGGGGGGTAGTGCCTTGAAGGCAGTGCTGCCTAGAAGGCACCGTTGAGGGCGAAACATACCAAAGACCCTTCAAATATCTGGAATGACTATGCACTTATGAAATCACACCCTTGCCCTTGTAACCCCTATCACTGTCTTGTTAGCAAATTGCACTCTGAGGTATTTACAGTAATAGTACTTAGTTGTGTTGTAGCTTCAATGTTAATCCTCTATAGTAAGTTGCTTTAATGCCTGTTGAATGCATCAATGTAATGTAAAGGTAATACATAATACTAGTTTCACCCTCTACTAGTGTATTGACAAGGCCTCCCATTTTGCTAGTCTTAGAGGGCCCCAAAATAAGAGATCATCAACTTCAACATCAACCATTCAATACTCGGCAAGGACCTCAAATGTCCTCCCTGGATTGAGGCAGGGTAATCAAAAAGGTATAAAATCTAAGGAACAGATACCATGGACTTGCTATTCATATGAAAGACAAGAAGAACCTTCAAGGTGATATATGCCTCCATAATCTTCCAGATATTCTATCCTCACAATACAAAGAGTAGAAAGAGTGCAGGAACTCACCACACAAGGTGAAGTCAGCGCCTTGAAAAGATTGAATCAGTCTCAGAAAACATTCTGACAATAATATGTGTTTCTGACAGCCCCTAATGACATTGTGAGCAAGTTAGCCTGGCAATGCTACTGTATCACACATCCCAGGATCTGTCTTGCGATGAATTGAGAAATGATGAAAATCCAAAATAACAACATCCAATTTTCTGGATGGCTGGTGTTAGCCCAAACTCGGTAACAACAACACACAGAGGCAAGGTCACACAGCCATAGACACCAAGCTTTAAGACATACAGTCCTATGTGTAGGCTACACGTACATACACGAGACAGTAGGCGTCTTCAATCACATCCAAAAAGAGGCAAGTGAATGTGATGCAAATGAGGGTTATTTACATGCAGATTTAAGGCATCTAGATGGATCATCAGATGCTGCTTGGCTTGCTGTTGCAGAGGTGGATGTGTGTGTGTGTGTGTGTGTGTGTGTGTGTGTGTGTGTGTGCGTGTGTGTGTGTGTGTGTGTGTGTGTGTGTGTGTGTGTGTGTGTGTGTGTGTGTGTGTGTGTGTGTGTGTGTGTGTGTGTGTGTGTGTGTGTGTGTGTGTGTGTGTGTGTGTGTGTGTGTGTGTGTGTGTGTGTGTGCATGTGTGTGTGTACATGTGACTTGTGTGTGTTTGTGTGTGAGAGAGTCACAGGGAAGAGGAGTTCAGAGAAAAGAGGCACCTATAAATAACAGTACAGATGAGAGATGCTGAAACACACCCTCTGCCATGTGACAAAGCGCAAATGAACTTGACACATCTCCTCCTCCTCCTCCACTGACAACTCTCTCTCTCTCTCTCTCTCTCTCTCTCTCTCTCTCTCTCTCTCTCACACACACACACACACACACACACACACACACACACACACATACACAGACACACATACACACACACACACACACACACACACACACACACACACACACACACACACACACACACACACACCTCAGTGGTGCAAAACCAGATAGCACAACAGAGGCTTTTCTCTCAAGAGGTCAATTAGAGACTCATATGGTTCACATGCTGGGTGACACAGAAAGGTCAAAGGTCACACCTACAATACCTTATGGGAGAGATGGGAAGTTAGTCCATTGTTCCTTCTTTACATTATGATTTTCTGCTTTTTATTTCTATTTAACCTTTATTTAACCAGGAAATAATCCCATTGAGATTCAAAATCTCTTTTTCGAGGGAGTCCTGGCCAAGAAAGCAGCTTACTGTAATAGTCATGTTACTGTAAAATATAATAAAAAGCTGCTTAACCTATTCCAAACCATTATTATTGACTGTGTTAGCAGACCAGACAGCCAGAAACTATACAGTATATCATTTAAATAATGTATAATTCCTCATTGACCTGAATTCTGTGAAACCTTTTTCTAGAATACATTGTTACTGTAATCAGGGAACCAGGAGTCAGGAGTGATTGACCTACCATTGCAGAGGTGTAACCAGGGTGAGACTTATTGATTAGACCCTATAGCCTATTAGCCTTGTGTTGTTTTTGGACTGCCTTGCTAAGCCTGCAGACTTGTAAACTAGTAAACTTAAACTAGCAGTGTGTCTGGATGCCCTGCATGGCTACTCCTTTGTGGCACTGCAGAGAAATTCACATTTTTACCAGAGTTTCCACATTTTTTTTTTTTTATTCTGTCAGCCTGTGAGTCTTGGACAGTTCAATGATGGGAGGAGAAACACCTGTCCACACTTCTGGCCCCAAAGCTCCGAAGCATTAAGGGTGACGACGACGATGACACATTTTACACACAACATTAACCAGGTATTTGAAAATATTGACAAAAATCTTCAGATGGCGACAGTGAGACATATTTTCTGATGAAAGAACGGCAAGGGCTCTCTTTTTTTTTTTCAGAGCTTCGATTATCTATCTCATCCTCCCGCTCCAGAGGCCGTTAATTGCACGTGTCATTTTCATCGACTTTTTCCTGAGGCGCCTGCCTGGCATATCTTGGCTGGTGTGTGGAGTGTCGATGAGTTCACTATACTCGCCATTACAGTGACTGGGGCCATAGCAGCAGCATCAGCAGCAGCAGTATTAGCTTCCTGAGGAGAAGACGGTAAATACACCACTGATAACCAGGCTATCTCAGCAGCCCCGCGGGCTACAGAGGGTTCATTGTGGCAAAGCAGCACCTAAAGACCTCAGATAGAGCAGTGGTTGTCAAACTGGGGTACGAGTACCCCTGGGGGTACTTGGATGGGTTCTGGGGGGTACACAAAATTAATCTGTGAATGGGTTCTCAGTTCTCACCAGCATGAAAATAATATAGAGAAAGATTTAAAAACTATCCCCAATAGCCCCTATTGCTATTACATGATATGTATGTGTTTATATTTTGTGAATGCAGCTATAATTAAGCATAAATCTCACTTGTAATAGGTGTTTGTGGTGCAGGGGGTACTCAGTAGAACCAGAGTGTCTCAGGGGGTACGTGGCAGTTAAAAGTTTGGGAACCACTAAGATAGTAAGTATTTCCACAGCTGATATAGTCCCTGGGCAGGTGCAGTATGGGAGACTGATGAGGAAAGGCAGGGTGAACACTAAAGGGTAAATGCGGACAGCCAGAAATGGCGTTGAAATCTCGCCGTTATATTGGTTGCCTAGTAACAATGCCAAAAGACCCACTAATATATACCTATAAATGTTCTAAAAGCATTTTTAAAACTCAAAAATTCATACTTAAATTGAGGGAGAAACCATCCCCAACCCCCCTCTACATTTGTTTTTATTCGTTTTTGTAACTGTTACAGTACCCGTGACATTCTGTGAGAACATACTGCAAACGTTCACCATCTAGTGTTTACCGATAGGCAGGGAGAGTAACCTGGAGTCCTGTCATTTTTAGGACCGCTATTCAGAGGTAGGGGCGAGAGGGGTGCTGGGGTGTTAGCTCTAAAAAGAGAGGGGTGCTGGAGAGAAGTAGCCTGACTGACCATATACGCTCCGATCATGGTCGATGTCAACTACTGGCCATACTGTTCATCCGTATTCATGGTCTGGAGGTTCTTTAACCTGACGCGATTATACTGTGGGGGGAGGGCATTCACTTCTGGTTTTGAAACGATTGGACAGCTCGTCTAATCAGCTGCTCTTGGCCGGTAGACTTTCTACTGAAACACGCCCCAGAAGACCGCTCCCAGACCATGGATACGGATGAACATTCGTATTATGGGCGGGCTATGTCAGGCTAGGAGAGAAGGATGCTGGGGTGTTAGCCCTAACAAGAGAGGGGTGCTGGGGAGAGGGGTGCTGCTGGGGAGTGCTGAGAGGATCGAATTAATGTCAGAAAGATGAGGGGATGATGGCTTGAAAGAGAAAAAAGTGAAAAAGACGGATGAGATAAATGAAAAAGAACAAGAGAGGGAGGGATATGAAATAGTGATTTTTAGGACCACTACTGGGAGGTTGGGGTAGGAGGGGGTGCTGGGGAGTGCCGAGAAAACAAGAGTTCAGATGCAGAAGTTGTATAATTTCAAGGTAATCTCAGTCAAACTGTAATTTAAATATTTGTTATCAAGTACAACAAATTAGGTGAAAATAGTTCAGTTGGAGTTGGAATGATAATGCAGTTTATCAAAATTATATAAATGTAGGCCTATTTCAGTAGATTCATTGCAAATGAACCTAGAGGCTTTTGCATCAGAGGCTTTTGCATTCGAACTCCTCTGATGCCAGAGCAATGAGGGGATGAGAGTTTGAGAGAGAGAAAGAAAGAAAAAAAAAGAGATGACAGATGAAATAGAACAGAGAGAGAGAGAGAGAGAGAAAAAATAAGAGAGAGAGAGAGAGAGAGAGAGAGAGAGAGAGAGAGAGAGACATTACACATGAACGATGGTGACAATGAAGCCACTCTGATTTTGCAAAAAGTAGTAGTAAAGAAAGAGAATGTCGTGAAAGACAAAAGGACAAAACAGATTGACTGAGAGAATGAGAAGACTGAGAGAATGTGAGTGACACAAAGAAAGATAGAGTGAGATTGAAAGAATGAGAGAGACTGAGATAATGAGAGACTGAGAAAATGAGGGAGACACAAAGAGAGATAGAGAGTGAGACTGAGAGAGAATGAGAGAGACACAAAGAGAGATAGAGAGTGAGACTGAGAGAGAATGAGAGAGACACAAAGAGAGATAGAGAGTGAGACTGAGAGAGAATGAGAGACTCAAAGAGAATGAGAGAAACACAAAGAGAGGTCGAGATGGAGACTGAGAGAATGAGAGACACAGACATAGATGGAGAGCGAGACTGAGAGAAAGAAAGACAGGAAGAGAGATGGAGAGTGAGACTGAGAGAATGAGAGAGACAGGCAGAGAGATGGAGAGTGAGACTGAGAGAATGAGAGAGACAGGAAGAGAGATGGAGAGTGAGACTGAGAGAATGAGAGAAATGGAGACTGAGAGAATGAGAGAGACAGGAAGAGAAAACATGAGTGACCTGAGTCGCCTCCTAATAGAGGCCAGTAATGGAGAGTGAGTCTGCAGTGATGGAGGCTGAGGAGAGTGAGAGGAGAGAGAGAGAGAGAGAGAGAGAGATGAGAGGAGAGAAGAGAGAGGAAGAGAGATGGAGAGTGAGAGAGAGAATGAGAGAGACAGGAGAAGAGGAGAGTGAGACTGAGAGAGAGATGAGAGAGAGGAGGAGATGAGAGGAGAGGAGAGGAGTAGAGGATGAGAGAGACAGGCAGAGAGATGGAGAGTGAGACTGAGAGAAAGAACGACAGGAAGAGAGATGGAGAGTGAGACTGAGAGAATAGGAGAAATGGAGACTGAGAGAATGAGAGAGACAGGAAGAGAGATGGAGAGTGAGACTGAGAGAATGAGAGAGACAGGAAGAGAGATGGAGAGTGAGACTGAGAGAACGAGAGACATGGAGACTCGAGAGCATGAGAGAGACAGGAAGTAGAAAACATGAGTGACCTGAGTCGCCTCCTAATAGAGTCCAGTAATGGAGGTGAGTCTGCAGTGATGGAGGCTGAGGAGAGTGGAGGAGAGGGAGAGAGGAAGGGATGAGCGAAGAGAGGAGGAGTAGGGGATGAGAGGAGAGTGGAAAGTACAGGAGAAGAGAAGAGAGTGGAGGAGAGGAGAGAGGAGGGGAGGAGAAGAGAGTGGAGGAGAGGAGGGGAGGAGAAGAGAGTAGAGGAGAACAGAAGAGAATGGTGGAGGAGGAGAATGGGGGTGAGGAGACAAGAGGAGAAAGGAATGGAGAGGGAAAGAGAGTAAAGGAGAGCATAATTACTGTAAGGGGAGAGGTAAGGAGTGGAGGAGAGGGGAGTGGAGTGGAGTGGAAGGGAGAAGTGGAGAAGAGAGAGGAGTGGAGGAGAGGAGAGTGCTCTGTTGGAGGGAGAAAAGATGAGTAGAAGAGAGAGAAACAGAGAGAGTAACCAAGTAAGACATATCTGTGGGGGATGAGGGGAGAGGTGCTAAGAACAACATGTCAAGGAGCAGGATAAGAGGAAGAAAGAGAGTGAGAGAGAGAGAGAGAGAGAGAGAGAGAGAGAGAGAGAGAGAGAGAGAGAGAGAGAGAGGGGTGGGGTGGGTAGAGAGCAATGTGATGAGAGAAATTGGAGAGAAACATGAGCAAATAGTGAGAGACTAGAGACAGCACAAAGTAAAGATAGCAGTGATTGGAAGAGAAGAATTTGTCCAGTTCTGACTAGCTCATCAGCAGTAGACTCACTCGGGAGAGACAGAGAGAGTTTGAGACAGACAGAGAGAGAGAGAGAGAGAGAGAGAGGAGAGATGGAGAGATGGAGAGAGAAAGCTAGTCAAGATAAACAGAGAGTAAAAAAGATAGAGGTGAGAGAGAGAGAATAATAAACGGAAATAGAGAGAGACGACAGACAAACAAGAAAACGAAAAAGAGAGATGGTTAAGTAGATAGAGATAGATAGAGAGAGAGAGATGGGAGAGATAGATAGACAGATAGAGAGAGACAATGAGAGAGAGAGAGAGAGAGACAATGAGAGAGAGAGAGAGAGAGGGATACAATAGAGAGAGAGAGAGAGAGAGAGGAGAGATAGATAGAGACAGTGAGAGAGAGAGAGAGAGGAGGGGATAGATAGATAGATAGATAGATAGAGAGAGAGAGAGAGAGAGAGAGAGAGAGAGAGAGAGAGAGAGAGAGAGAGAGAGAGAGACTAATGATGTGCTGGAGGTGCTCCATCAGGCCGGTGGGAGTGCAAGCAGACAGCATGGCCATCTCTCTCCCTAATTAAGGCACCTCCAAATCCCTTCCAATCACACCATTTGGACACTTTATTTTCTAAGCCTCTTCTGCCAAGAGCACTCAGAGGAGAGGAAGGAGGGGAGGAGGGGGAGGGGGCCCGGTGGGTGGGTTCTGGAGGGGAGGGGGGCATGGCTGGGGTGGTGATGACGGGAAAATGCTAGCTAAACTTGTGAGTAGAGAAGGTTAATCATTTGGAAATCCGCATTAGTGCGGCAGAGTTGCTGCTGCTACCCCTCCGCTCCGAGTGTGGTTTGTGACTCCGGCTCTGGCTCGAGCTCTGGCTCCGGGCAACGAGCGCCTCACGCCTCCTGCCTCACGCCTCGCTTTGGCCCAAGGTCGAAGCACCTGCCGCTCGCTTGTGCGGCCGCCAGAGGTGATTAATGTTACCAAGGAGACGCAGTGAGGAGTGAGGAGAGGAGAGAGTGCTGGAGCTGTGGGGGGTGGAGCCTTTCTGCACACCAGTCTTTTCAGGGGGTTGTGGCCACCAGCTGAAGTTCAACTTTGTCAAAATTATGCTGTGTGGACAACAACAGACATGCAGACACACTGCCACACACACACACACTGCCACACACACACACACACACACACACACACACACACACACACACACACACACACACTGCCACACATCCATATACTGGTAGGCAGAGAAATCCGGATTCAACCAGTCCATGTCCCTGTTCATCTAGGATTCTGAGTAATATTGCTCCAGTACATGTAGGTATCATAATAGCAGCATTTGATATAACGTAAAGCCAATATGCAAACTTGCGGCTAACACTAACAAATGACAACAATGACATACAAAACTTTCACGCCCTCATCAGTTAGCATTTAGCAGTTTCTCTATTTAGTCTGCATTGCTGAAAGAAATTCAGCATACACTTTAGAAGTCCCGCTAACAGCCATATAAACGTCGGTTATTACATTTATGACTTAGTAAGTGAAGCTATCTAATCTGATTTGGTAGATATTCATATATCCAGATGAGTAGGTTGCATGCAATTAACAGACACTGTTTGAACCTATTTAAATTGTAATTGAACAGTGTCAATTCGTCACGGACGTTGCCCAAATAGCGCTTAAAAGCTTTATTCGAAACACCAATTGCTCACTGCGTCTGACACATGGCTATGACGAGGGAATAAACAGGTAGCGTCCATCAAGTGCTTCGAACAACAGATGGCCTGACTTCTCAATCAGCCATCTTCGCATGACAAACTGTTCCAGTTTACTTCCATGAGGCAATGCACTGAGTGCTCAGGTGTCAACCTAGTCCATAGGCTGGGTCTCCTCCATATAAAAGTCTCTGGTCATACTCATACCATAGACAGCACTTAGCAATGTGAAACAACAGGGCTACAGGTTGATTCCTTCCGGATAATTCCAGATCCGATGCAAGGCATTGAAAATGAGAACAAGGATCAGCAGGGCAGAGACAGAGACAAAAGGATGGTGATTAAAGGACAAGAGAGGAGGATGGCATGGACGACTCTGATTGGCTACATCTGGATCTGGTGATGTCACAATTGATTCCTCGAGAGAGAGAGAGAGAGGAACCCTATCCTCCCCAATCCATATCCAACACAAAAACAAGCCTATCAATTTCTTTAACTGTGAGTAAGACTTTGTAAGTAAGACTAAGTAAGAGTTAGTCTGAAAGAAAAGAAAAGAAAAGAAAAGAAAAGAAAAGAATCCAGAATGTTAATCAAAAAGAGGCAAAACCACCACAGATTCCACGTTTCTCTCTATGGGCATAATGACAATAACCAATCTATCCAGCGGCGCTGCATCGCACTGCGCCGCTAACATAACAATTAGCACGGAGAGATGGGGGCCAAATTTAGATTCAACAGCTCGATTTACAGCGAGACGCTTCAGGCACCTCGCCACTCCTGAGAGGCGCGACTGTAATTCACACTCATCTCATCTCATCCCCGCCCGCCCGCCTGCCCCAGTCCCGCTGGTCCCCTACAGAGCCAGGCAAGCTCAGTCGAGCATAGAGGAGCCTGTTAAGAGGACACAAAACTGAGTGATAAATAATCATATCTCAACTACTCCGGTCTGGCAAAGGTAGGCTACAGCATCCTCTTTCTTCCAGCAGTCACAAAAAAAGGCATAGGAAAGGACTAAAAGCGAAAGAAAGAAAGAAAGAAAGAAAGAAAGAAAGAAAGAAAGAAGGATGAGAGTAGGGTGGGGTAGGGTGGGGGATGGGGGATGAGTGATGAGTAATCGTATCGGAGCTACTCCGGTCAGAGAGAGTTCTGGCAACAGAATGCTTGTCTGCCAGCAGTCACAAACAGGAGGTGAGTAGGGTATAATTAATAAATGATGAAAGAAGGACTCTTTGCCCAGACTGCACTCGGGAGCTAGACAGGGTACATACGAGCCAGCAGCCAGTGCTGATGATGATGCCACTGAGGAGAAGAGGAGAGGGGAGGAGAGAAGAGGAGAGGAGAGGAAAGGAGGAGAAAGGAGGAGAGAGGAGGAGAGGAAAGGAGAGGAGCGACAGATACATATAAGACAGACTGTCTCGAGGAGAGGAGGAGAAGAGGAGAGAGGAGGAGAGGAAAGAAGAGAAGAGGAGCTGACAGGTACATACGAGCCAGCAGCCAGTGCTGATGATGCCACTGAGGAGAAGAGGAGAGGGGAGGAGAAGAGGAGAGGAAAGGAAAGGTGGAGAGAGGAGGAGAGGAAAGGAGTTGAGAGAGGAGGAGAGGAAAGGACAGGAGGAGAGAGGATGAGAGAAAGGAGGAGAGGAGAGAAGAGGAGAGGAGAGGAGCTGACAGGTACATACGAGCCAGCCAGTGCTGATGATGCCACTGAGGAGAAGAGGAGAGAGGGAGGAGAGAAGAGGAGAGGAGAGAAGAGGAAAGGAGGAGAGGAAAGAAGAGGAGATGAGAGGAGAGGAGAGAAGAGGAGAGGAGAGGAGCTGACAGGTACATACGAGACAGCCAGTGCTGATGATGCCACTGAGGAGAAGAGGAGAGGAAAGGAATAGTAGGGGAAGTTATCAACAAAAAAGGGCCAAATCGTTACGCGGTGGATAGAAGCACCAAAATTGGTATACATACTCTTTAGGATGTATCTCATCATTTCAGAAGGGGTGCCCAAAAATTTAAGTCCGTTTAGGTCCTTTTTATAGTGAAAATCCAAGATGGCCGCCAAACACAACCTAATATTATTATAATGTTACCTAGCTTGGACATTATGACTTATTTTGTCATTAAATCTTTTTGGATGTGATGTACATAGACTGCCCTCATATAATATGTGCAATATCTACCATAAAATATTGTTTCATGGCTTTTATAAAGCTTTAAAGAGAAAAAAATACTAAAAAAAAGCGATCAGAATGAGATGACCTTTCAAATGGATCTTCATTTAAGTCTGGAAATATTTGTAAAACATATACATAAGAAGCTTAAAAAACTTTCACAGGAACTATTCTTTAACTCTGAAAGAGTAGTTCACTAATAAAATGTCAATTTCAGCAGGAATGAAGCCTTGAATCAGGACACAACTCGTTGAAAAAATACAAAGCCAATATTAGCATTAGCATTAGCCAATGTAGACTCAGTGTGAAATGATGATGTCTAAGTAAGTTTTTCCTTCTCCAAACACCCAAGCCCCACCCTAAGACTACACCCACACACACACACACACACACACACACACACACACACACACACACACACACACACACACACACTAGGCTACAAATGAATCCATTGATACTATAACTCAATGGGCAACTCTTAGTTATCTTTTATTAATCAAAAATTATACTGGCCAATAAACTGATTAATACTGTACTATGGATAATGGTAGCCAGCTAGTATAAATGTGTTATGAGTAAATGCCCTCTTGATGTTTCAAGAGAGTCATGTTAGCTCCTGTGGGATTTTCTGTTCATGCTAGCAAGCCTGCATCTTTAAAGGAATTATTCGGTGTGAAACAACCCGTAGACCTGCTGTTTCACATTGCTAAGTGATGTAGATAGCTAGGAGAATGATCCAATTTCCTGCAACATGGCAGCTAACGGTGACAAATGCGGGGTTCCCTTAGCCTGGGAGTTCCCATGCTCCTTTGCATGCTTATTTCATTTCACTCTGCAAAGCAGCATGGTGACCATGGCCGATTTTCTCGCCTGCTTTCGGTATCCAGTCACAGAACAAAAAGGGATTTGTACGGCCCTCGATTACATTTTACGCCACGTGGTGGGTTTGGTATTGCCTCCGAGGTATGTACAGACGGTATGATAGACATTCGTCCGATAAACGGCTCTGTACAATCGCAAACGATGCTTCCACTACGAGAAATGCAATAGGTAGGGCTCCAGACTAAATATCACTTGTGATTTTTAGTTTGGCATTCGCCAGGCAAGGGTTCCCTTGAGTTCTAATTTGGGCACTGTGCTATAAAAATGGTCCCCTTGAGTACAAATGCAATTCGATCAATTCAGACCGATATGAAGATTGGTTTTAAAAAGGAGTTGTAGCGCTGTAATCAAGCATCGCATGCAAGCTGTCGCAAAAGATTCCACTTGTCAAATTACACATAGTTTCAGAGTTTTAGAGCGTCTGGTTTTTAGAACATCATACAGCCTGTGTCGTCATGGATCTTTGGTCTGTAACCACTTTTTGGTGACATTTTATGCAGATGGCACTCAATTGTACCTCAAATCAAGGGATTCCATACAGCCTTTACTAGACTGTCTCAAGGACATCAACTGCTGGATGACCAATAACTTTCTCCAGCTAAATAATGATAAAACTGAAGCCAATATTTTTGGTCCAACAAAAAGCAAATCCAAAGTTGTTGAGAAATTATCTCACCCCTCTCCCTATGTCAATGCATATGCTATAAACCTAGGTGTCATTCTTGACTCGTGACTTGACAGATTAGCTCTGTTCCCAGCTTAAGCCCTCTCTGTTAATCAAGGATCTAGAAATAGTTATCCATGCCTGTATCACATCAGACTATTGTAACTCTTTTTTATCTTAAGCTCCCCCAATGCCCTTCTGTTGGTCTATAAAGCATTGCATGGTAAGGCCCCTACCTACATCATGGACCAATTATTACCTCTGCACTTAAGTCTCTTACGTTTGCGGACAAAGGTATTTTTCACGTGGCTTGTGCTCTATAAATTAAATTTACTTACTATATGAAGACAAAACCTAATTGTTTCATTTGTTTATCCATTTAGCCTGGGATTACTCATACTCCTTTGCAAGCTCCATTTTGTTCTGTAAACTACCATGATGGCCAATCTGTAGCCATGCTTTCAGGTTCCAATCCCAGAACAGGAAGGGACTAGTCTGGGAGAATCCATGCTGCCTTGCACGCTCCATTTCACTTTCAATTTACTACAAGCCACGTGGGCTATATGTAGACGTGAATGATAGATATTCGTAAATAAACAGCATAATTATTGACTATGCTTAGCAATGTGAAAGAACAAGGCAACTGGTTGATTCATAATAATTCTTTTAAATAAGAATAATTGCTCAATACTAGTAGTACAGATGTGTTATGAGTAAAAATTGGTTTGAGAACTGCACTGCACAGTGAACAAGGAATTTGCAGGTTTACATGATTGATTTATAGATAGAAAATATTAACAGTCAATTTGTGTAATATCTAATTTATACTACAGGTGGTTAAATCAAGAAATAATTGCAACCACTATCTGTATAGCCTACTGTACGTCAACTTATCTATCTATCTATTTAATGTTATCCATACAAAAATGTTCTATTATATACACCGATACATTTATGTTTTGATCAGCTGGCAATTAGACTATAATGGTGACCATAGTGAATTTCTTCAAAAAGTCACTTCCTGTTTGAAGTTTTTTGTGCATCCCTTCTAGGATGTCTTAAGGCCACCCAGATTTCATGCTTTTATGAGGTTTTCTTCTGTGTTCATAATCAACAACCAATTGAATGGTCAGCCATATTGTTTTTTTTTTTTTTTTCAAAAACTCACTTCCCATTTGAATTTTTTTTTAAGCACCCCCCTCTAGGATGTCTTAGGATCACATAAGGGATATATACCAAATTGCATGCTTTTATGAGGTTGTTTTGGTGTATTTTGAATCAATAGCCAATTGAATGGTCAGCTAGCCTACTCTGAATCTTTCAAAAATTCACCTCCCGTTTGAGATTTGTTTAGGCACCCCTTCTAGGATGTCTTAGGATCAGCCAAGGGACGTTAATACCAAATCGCATGCTTTTAAGAGGTTGTCTTGGTGTATTTTGAATCAACAGCCAATTGAATGGTCGAATATGTTTAATTTTTCAAAAATTCACTTCCTGTTTGAATTTTTTAGGCACCCCTTCTGGGATGTCTTAGGATCACCCAAGGGACATATATACCAAATATCATGTTTTTATGAGGTTGTCTTTGGTGTGTCTTGAATTAACAGCCAATTGAATGGTCGGCTATTTGGAATTTTTTCAAAAATTCCCTTCCTGTTTGAATTTTTTGGGGACCCCTTCCAGGATGTCTTAGGATCACCCAAGGGACATATATACCAAATTTCATGCTTTGATGTGGCTATCTTTGGTGTATTTCAAATCAATAGCCAATTGAATAGTCGGCCATTTTGAATTTTTGCAAAAACTTACTTCCTGTTTGAAATTTTTTGGGCACCCCTTCTAGGATATCTTAGGATCACCCAAGGGACATATATACCAGATTTCATGCTTTGATGTGGCTGTCTTTGGTGTATTTTGAATCAATAGCCAATTTAATAGTCGGCCATTTTGAATTTTTGCAAAAACTCACTTCCTGTTTGAAATTTTTTTGGGCACCCCTTCTAGGATGTCTTAGGATCACCTAAGGGACATATATACCAAATTTCATGCTTCTATCCACCGCGTAACGATTTTTCATATAACTTCCCCTACTAGAAAGGAGGAGAGGAGGAGGAGAGGAAAAAAGAGGAGAGGAAAGGAGGAGAGAGGAGGAGAGGAAAAAAGAGGAGAGGGGAGGAGAGAAGAGGAGAGGAGAGAAAAGGAAAGGAGGAGAGAGGAGGAGAGGAAAGAAGAGGAGAGGAGCTGACAGGTACATACGAGCCAGCCAGTGCTGATGATGCCACTGAAGAGAGGAGGAGAGGAGAGAAGAGGAGAGGAAAGGAAAGGAGAGGAGGAGAGAGGACGAGAGGAAAGAAGAAGAGAGGGGAGGAGAGAAAAGAAGAGGAGAGGAGCTGACAGGTACATACGAGCCAGCCTGTGCTGATGATGCCACTGAAGAGAAGAGGAGAGAAGGAGGAGAGGAGAAGGAAAGGAGAGGAGGAGAGAGGACGAGAGGAAAGAAGAGGAGAGGGGAGGAGAGAAAAGAAGAGAGGAGCTGACAGGTACATACGAGCCAGCAGGTGCTGATGATGCCACTGAAGAGAAGAGGAGAGGGGAGGAGAGAAGAGGAGAGGAAAGGAAAGGAGGAGAGAGGAGGAGAGGAAAGAAGAGGAGAGGAGAGGGGAGGAAGAGAAGAGAAGAGAAGAGGAGAGGAGCTGACAGGTACATATGAGCCAGCCGGTGCTGATGATGCCACTGAAGAG
>JAODXP020006246.1:12500-15000 GCA_027497455.2 Sardinella longiceps
GTGTGTGTGTGTGTGTGTGTGTGTGTGAAGTAAAGAAAAAGAAGATGACATTTACGGATGAGAGGAGAGAGAAAGAGCCGTGCAGAGCCTGCTGTTTTTAAACGAAGATTTACTTCACTTATCCAAAGGAACGCATACAAAATGACATTCATTTTATCAATGTGTGTATATGTGTGTGTGTGTGTGTGTGTGTGTGTGTAGAAGGTGTGGTGCAGAGCCTGCTGTTTTAAAACGATGATACTTTATTTATCCAGAGGAACGCATACAAAATGACATTTATATGTCTGTGTGTGTGTGTGTGTGTGTGTGTGTGTGTGTGTGGAGCGAGATAAAAGGTGCAGTGCAGAGCCTGCTGATACTTTATTTATCCGGAGCAAGCCATACAAAAGGCATTCATATGTCTGTGTGTGTGTGTGTGTGTGTGTGTGGAGAGAGAGAGAGGGAGAGAGAGAGAGAGAGAGAGAGAGAGAAGGTTGTAATGTACAAGCAGTATAATGTAGGAGACACACACACAGTGTTTATCAGTGTGTTTTAGAGCAACACACACACACACACACACACACACACACACACACACACACACACACACACACACAGTTAGAGTGAGTGCAAAGGAATCAGGCCATGTTGGATCATGGGCATGGGTGCTCTGTCTATTACTGTAAATGCTCTGTCTATAATAGCTAAAATTATTAAAGGACACACTAACACACACACACACACACACATGCACACACACACACAAAGCTGTGTTGTGTTAGACTTTTTAGTCTTTTAGAATTTGCAATATGCCACTTAGTCCATTGCCTGAATTGAAAGTTGTATGTGGATCAGTGTTTTCCTCTGTGTGTGTGTGTGTGTGTGTGTGTGTGTGTGTGTGTGTGTGTGTGTGTGTGTGTGTGTGTGTGTTCTGGCTCAGGATGAGAGCCAGTATGCATAGTTCTGTCAGAATTCTATTCCATGCATTATTTGTTTACGTTGCTATGGACACTGATTTAAGCTGTTAACTGATCTAAACACAAGTCCTAAAGTAGGCTATTTCTGTGAGTTACTTCTATTGCTTAAAATACGTTGCGAACTCTGAGAAGCACAGCTTGTAAGTTTACAATGATTTACCTCATTGCATGTACCTTTTTACCCTTGTATATTGTATGTCTTTTCTATTTGTTTTTTCTTTTTAATACCCAACCCCAGCATAGAATGTCTTATCTACTTGGCTACTTCATATTGAAACAATGTATCTTGTAGTAGGACCATTGCATCTTTAGGCCTATATTCATTTCAATGTACTGTCTGTTTCAGTTTTTACTTTGCCATTGAAGAACAAGTAAACGTCCTAAAAGGAATCTACAGTCTTGTGTCTTTTCAGTGGAAAGTTTAGCTATCTGCCTAACTGTACAAGAGAATCAGTGAGGGCAGAATAGTAAAAAAGCTACTCAGAGCAGACCAGACACACTTTAAGTCAATAATAGCTACAATCAAGACCCGCAACATGGAGAGCTTCAACATGCCACACGTGGAAGAGGAAAGGCTGGAAGTCCGGTCTGTCTGCTCCTCCTCCTCACGGTCATCACTGCGCTCCAGAGGGTCATCAGCAAACATGGCTGCTGTAGAAGCACGCGCCAGAGCAGCAGCAGCACGGGCCAGAGCTGCATTCGCCCATAAGGAACTAGAGGTTCGGGTGAAGCAAGCACAGCTGAAGGTAGAGGAGACACGTTTGGAGGCAACTTTGAATGCTCTTAAACAAGAGGAAGAGGCAGAAGCTGCTCTTGCTGAAGCAAATGTTTATGAGTCTGCCGCAATCACAGAAGATGGTCAGCTGAGTGCCTGTGGGGACTTGCCATTCGATGTACCAGGACCGATCACAGAACAACGTGGCAATCCAGCTCCGAATACAGACATTCCATCGCCTCTACAGCCCACTTACTTCAGCCCACTGTCCATCGTGGAGGATGCACCGCAAAATGGATGTGGTGTTGGTTTGTCACCACATGCTTCACTCAACCAACCCAGGCAATCAAGTACACGGCATGGTTACCCTAATATTGGAAATCTCAGCCTCCTTCATACCTCACAGCTCCAAAGTGGTTTCAAGATTGAGACGTCACCGCAACAGCCAATGACCTACACACCACCAGGTACTAACTCCAATGTCTTCGATTTCGCATCTTATCTGGCCAAACGAGACTTATTGTCAGGAGGCCTCTCTAGGTTCACTGACAAAACAGAAGACTTCTGGGCATGGAAAACAACCTTTTGCAATACTATCGATGGGCTGAACCTGAAACCTAGTGAGGAGCTTGATCTAGTGATAAAGTGGCTCGGGGATGAATCATCTCTTCACGCAAAACGCATCCGCTCAGTGCATATTAGTCATCCAGCAGTGGGATTGCGAATGGTCTGGGAGAGACTGGAAGAATGCTATGGTACACCAGAGGCAGTAGAGAAGGCTCTCTTTGACAGGATTGAGCTGTTTCCAAGACTTTCCAACAAAGATAAT
>JAODXP020006246.1:35000-37500 GCA_027497455.2 Sardinella longiceps
CAATGCAAATACACATAAAGCAACACTGCTGGCGCTGCAGCGGTGATGTGGTCAGATTGGTTGACACAGACCTGGGCAACTTAAGGTCCGGGGGCACATGTGGCCCGTTGAGCT
This sequence comes from Sardinella longiceps, assembly GCA_027497455.2. Lineage (NCBI taxonomy): Eukaryota > Metazoa > Chordata > Actinopteri > Clupeiformes > Clupeidae > Sardinella > Sardinella longiceps. The sequence goes on from JAODXP020006246.1 coordinate 35,115, forward strand.
ATTTAATCCGGCCAGTGGAGCCTTCCCAAAATAGAAGTTTTTGGGAACAAATTTGTTGTATTCATGAAATACAAATCCCCCCCTTTCTTCTCTGAAGAAAGTTGGGCTACTGGTTTAAGACCTGGCAATTTACTGGATTGTTTGACTGTTAGCACCCGGCCCGTTAGTCAAAATCTAAAACCCAATGTGGTCCTTCGGCCAAAATAATTGCCCACCCCTGGGTTAACAGTTACTTAAATATGCTCCAGGATTGTTCAGTTTTGCATTGTTATTGGGCTGAGGGAGTGATATGATTGGTTCAGTTCCTCACTGTGCTTCAGGATTGGTCAGTTTTGCATTGTTATTGGGCTGAGGGAGTTATATGATTGGTTCAGTTCCTCAGTGTGCTTCAGGATAGGTCAGTTTTGCATTGTTATTGGGCTGAGTGAGTTATATGATTGGTTCAGTTCCTCAGTGTGCTTCAGGATAGGTCAGTTTTGCATTGTTATTGGGCTGAGGGAGTGATATGATTGGTTCAGTTTCCTCAGTGTGCTTCAGGATTGGTCAGATTTGGATTGTGATTGTTATAATGCTAGTTTAGTTTTAGTAGCAGTGCTGCTAAGTCTTCTTTACTGGGACTGTTCTCAATAAAATTCAAGCCTTGCCACACAGGTATCACACACACACACACACACACACACACACACACACACACACACACACACACACACACACACACACACACTTTGTTTGAGTTTTTTAAGGGAGATGTGATGTGTGAACACAACCAGGTGAGATGCACACACACACACACACACACACACACACACACACACACACACACACACACACACACACACACACACACCACCTAGTGTGACCTGAAAGCTCCAATGATCCCAGTCAATAGCTGTTGTGATAATAGTTTGAGAGAAAATGAGCGGAAGCTCCAAAGCCATTGAATGCTGCCACTGCTGCACACACACACACACACACACACACACACACACACACACACACTTTGTTTGAGTTTTTTAAGGAATGAATGCAGCCACTGCTGACTGCTGCTCCGCTGGCAGTTCTACATGTATTGTCAAATTGTTCAACATGTTCAATTGCCCACAAATAAGCCACCAATTTTGATGGAGCTGCTCACACACACACACACACACACACACACACACACACACACACACACACACACACACACACACTCGTTGTTAGGCCCAACCCCTTCTGACATCTGACCATCGACCAGAACAAACAAACAAACCAACAAACAACAATAAACACCCAAACTAGAAGACAAACAAACAAACAAACAAAAAGCACCAATCCCAGCAGAACAACAGCATTGGGTAGGACTTGTGCAGTTAGACACAAACAAACTACCAAACAAAGCCAAATAAACACACACACACACACACACACACACACACACACACACACACACACAACCCACAAACACACACACACACACACACACACACACACACACACCAACCCACACACAACACACACACAAACACACACACACGCACACACACACACAAGCATCCCAGGCCAACCCCAGCTGAAGAGTAGCATTCTGCGGAGAACCGTGCAGCCGGCGAGACAAAAGCGAAAGCAGGAGAACCAATTAAGTAAGCCGAGCGTCTCGTCATCAGTCTCCATATTAGCGCGGGACGGATGGACCCCGAGGAGCGCTGTGTGTGTGTGTGTGTGTGTGTGTGTGTGTGTGTGTGTGTGTGTGTGTGTGTGTGTTTCTGCCTGGGGGATCGCCGTAATTGTTTGGGATTTTCAGCCTCATTGTGCCCATGGATTGTTGTGTTGTAATTCGCAGACGGTAACCATGGCGATTAGTCACTGTCCATGTGATTAGATATGATTTAGGACTCTTTGGTGAGGAACTGTAGTTTGTGTGTGTGTGTGTGTGTGTGTGTGTGTGTGTGTGTGTGTGTGTGTGTGTGTATGTGTGTGTGTGTGTGTGTGTGTGTGTGTGCTGTGTGTGTGTGTGTGTGTGTGTGTGTGTGTGTGTGTGTGTATGTGCTTTTGTGTGTAAGAGAATGTGTGTGTGAGAGAGAGAGTCGTACCATAACTGATGACAAAAATTATGTGTTTAAGATGCTGGAGTGTTGTGATTCATCTCTTAAAATTAATTCATATTTACAGTGCCATATGCATTCAGAAAAACACTGCTTCACATCTGTACACCACAACATAACACTTATGTGTGTGTAGATATATATGTGTGTGTGTGTGTGTGTGTGTGTGTGTGTGTGTGTGTGTGTGTGTGTGTGTGTGTGTGTGTGTGAAATAGTAACCTATGCTTGTTTTCACACATTTGAACTTGTGCATTTTTAACAGTGTTTCCCTCACACTTAGATTTTCTACATATCCCAACAGT
>JAODXP020006246.1:52500-55000 GCA_027497455.2 Sardinella longiceps
ATTGCTCCACACACACACACACACACACACACACACACACACACACACACACACACAGATTGCTCACTTTGTCCCACAATTGATTTAAATCACAGTAGAAAGAGTGGCCCATTTGGGCCCCGTAGTCTGCACACATTTTTCCACTGAATTGACTCTTCTGAAGGCGAGCTTCTGCTTCTGTCCCATACACACACACACACACACACACACACACACACACACACACACACACACACACACACACACACACACACACACACACATACACACAAGCGAGCTTCTGTCCCATACACACACACACACACACACACACACACACACACACACACACACACACACACACATACATACACACACAAGCGAGCTTCTGTCCCAGTTCTTCCAGCCTCGTTTGAAAAGAAGAAATAAATAAGAATGGCGTGTGTGAATCTCTGCGGCCTTCTCCACCAACGGCTTTTTAGAAACCACACACACACACACACACACACACACACACACACACACACACACACACACACACACTTAGACTCACACACACTTAGACTCACACACACATCCTTAGATGCTTAGAAATACACTTTAAAATTCTCTCAGCGATTTCTCACACTGGTCCCAGTTACAAGTCATGGGATTTAAATGAACATCAAGCACAATACCCATGTTACTGTGACTATCTCTGATTCACACAAACACACACACACACACACACACACACACACACACACACACACACTACCCATGTTACTGTGGCTATCTGCTCATGCTCCCAGGATGCCCTCACAACAATCTGTGATTCACACACACACACACACACACACACACACACACACACACACACACACTAACACTGTCTGTGAGGCATATCCTAAGGACTAGTCATGTCTTCAGTGCATCGTCACAGTCAAGTATGCCTCACACACACACACACACACACACACACACACACACACACACACACAGAGCCAAGTCAAGTATGCAGCAGGCGATCACCCTGCCAACATTTCCCGCCAACACCTCTGAGGAGCTAACTCTTTATCACATAGTGAAGATGTCCCTACCAACACACCACACACACACACACACACACACACACCACACACACACACACACACACACACACACACACACACATTATACACCAAGTGACGCATCAGCATAGCCTGAGGGTGTGATCTGTGGCAGACGGTGCCGGAAGGAAAGCGTGACAGTGGAGGGTCCCGAGGTGGCTACATCCACACACACACACCACACACACACACACACACACACACACACACACACACACCACACACGAACACGCACACACAGGGTCCCGAGGTGGCATTTATCAGATTACATTTTGGGCCGGATATTTGCAGAGGTGACAGTGACGTCGCTCACAGAGGAGAGCAGTGGAGAGGATTTACTCTCACTGCAGCGTGATGCCAAGATATGTGTGTGTGTGTGTGGTGTGTGTGTGTGTGTGTGTGTGTGTGTGTGTGTGTGTGTGTGTGTGTGTGTGTGTGTGTGAGGAGAGTTTGGGTGGGTGTTTACACTAGCCAAGCCAAGACTTGCCTCATACAAACACACAAACACGCACACACTTCAGGACCAGTTATGATTCCAAAGGCCCTCTAATTTCCTCTCTCTCTCTCTCTCTCTCTCTCTCTCTCTCTCTCTCTCTCTCTCTCTCTGTCACGCACAAACTCAATGTCTCTCTATCTCTCCTCCACTCGTTCTTCCCTCTCCTTCCTTCTCTCTCTCTCTATCCCCCATTCTCTATCCTCTGTGCTCTCTCTCTCTCCCCCTCTCCTCTCCTCCCTGCTCTCTCTCTCTCTCTCTCTCTCTCTCTCTCTCTCTCTATCCCCCATTCTCTCTCCTCTGTGCTCTCTCTCTCTCCCCCTCTCCCTCTCTCTCTCTCTCTCTCTCTCTCTCTCTCTCTCTCTCTCTCTCTCTCTCTCTCAGTGGTGTCTCCAGGGCTGTTGATATCATTAGTAGCATCTGTTGGCTTCTGTAATCCATCCAGATTTGAGCTCACAGAGCATCTGCTCCAGTCTCCAGTGTGGACAAGCACTAGAGAGAGAGAGAGAGAGAGACACAGACACAGGAGGAGGGGGGAGAGAGGGATGGAGAGAGTGAGAGAGAGAGAGAGAGATGGAGAGAGAGAGAGAGAGAGAGAGAGAGAGAGAGAGAGAGAGAAAGAGAGATAGATAGATAGATACAGGAGGAGTGAGGAGAGAGGGAGAGAGAGAGAGAGAGAGAGAGATAGACCCAGTAGGAGGGAGAGAGAGAGAGAGAGAGGGATGCAGAAGATGGGAGGAGGGGGGTGTGGGGCAGAGAAAGAAAGATACAGATTAAGAAAAACAGAGAGAGAGGGAGAGAGGGGGTAGATGAGGAGAAAATGAAAAAAGAGAGAGGGAAGATGAGAAGAGAGAGGGAGAGAGAACAATTTGGATGAAGGGCACAGAGGGAAGAGGTGGAGGAGGACAAGTAGAACAGAGATGGAGGGAAGAGGGAGAAT
>JAODXP020006253.1:0-27500 GCA_027497455.2 Sardinella longiceps
TTTCAGACCTTTTCTTTTGCTATACCAGCTAGACATGCATACAATAGAGAAATTTACCATAAATAAGTATAAGAAGAAAAAAGAGAAAAATGGAGAAATGGTCAGCGGTGTCATTTATTATGACAGGTATAATGTATTCATTCTGGCATGGGCTAAAACATTGACTGAGACTGTCCCTGCTGCTATGGCTATAGTTAATGTTTGATTTTCAATTTTATTGACAGGTGTTAGGTTTCTGATTAACTTATAGTACGATCATGGCTCTAGTTACTATTTGATTTTCAATTTTATTGACAGGTGTCAGGTTTGTAATTAACTTATAGTATGATGATTAACAGTTACTTTGCATCTGAATTTGCATGTATTGCATCGCTTCCAACACAGCCAGTGCATCATCTGTGCTCCTAAAACCCATAGTGCCCTATCAAAGACAGCCCACAGTGCTGCCTTTCTTTTCAAAATCATCCCACATTGTGTCATGAGTTTTCCTTGACCTGCATACAGCTCTATAGGGGTGCTAGTGCAATTTCCTATGGGATTCATGGCCATATATTGGAACATTTTTTAATGTAAGTAGCAGTGATGACAGAAATGTACTGTTGCCAAAGTAGTTGATGTCAGAATATCGAAGTCAAGTGAAGTGGTTTATGTAATTTATACAAGTGAATAGAAGGCCCAGTCCCATTACTATCACTTCACTATCACTTCCCCTCGATTTTGGCCCTAACACTCGGTTTGCGCGTTCATGTGTAAGTGTAGGGTGTCCCAATACTTTCGGGACCGAGGGATAGTGGCTTTCAGCCCTTCAAATCGCCCCTTCAAACGGAGGGAGATCTGGTGCAGACTTCGAATGAAGTGAAGTTGAAGTGAAGATGAAATTACCCACGGTTCTTTGCGAACTGATCAGCTAGACAAATGATTGAGTGTCGGTACCCGATCTCTGTCCTCAGCTCTGGATAAGAGCTTCAAAAATATAGCTACTATTGCAATTAAGCATGTATATATATATTTTAATGTCGGGATATCTTAGTTTGATGTAAATTCAGTTGAATTCCGCACAGGTGTGTCAAAACATGACTATTAAAAAGATCGTTATTTTTCAAAGTGCGCGTCGGTACCCGATCTGTGTCCGAATGTACGAGCTGTGTCCCGTTGTCTCAGCTCTGGATAAGAACTTCAGAAAGATAGCTACTGTTGCAATTAAACATGTATACATATTTTACATATTTTTTAATGTCGGGATATCTTAGTTTGATGTAAATACAGTTGAACTCAGCACTGGTGTATCAAAACATGACTATTAAAAAGATCGATATTTTTCAAAGTGCGCAAATCTTTCAACAGAATTACCAGATCCTCTCATGTGGGTAATTTTCTCAATGATAATTTGTGGATGACGGCTTTTGAACAGTTAATGCCGGTTTAGAGCCTTATATCCGTTCAGACGCGTAAAACAGGTGAAGACGTTTTTACGCAAGTGTTGTCCCATTTATTAGGGGAAGATTTGCACTTCTCACTACACAATCGAGGGGTGTCTCATCTTGGAGGGAACTCGAAAACGAGTGCTAGTGTTAGGGAAGAGAAATGGGACTGGGCCGAAGTCTATAGTTTTTTGTAGAAGTGATGTTTAAGACTGTGAAAAAGAGAGAAAATAAGAAGTTTGTCTTCCTTTTGAGTATATTTTAAGATGTTTTTTCCCATAATGTTTAGACAAGAATTAAGTTGAGTGAAGGGGATTGGCTGAGATCAGGAAAAGACAGATCAGGCTTGAAAGACAGACATTATTACAGAAGAAGAAAGACAGACATTATTATAGAATAAGATACATCACATACTCAATCGCTCCATTGAAATGCATGGAAAGATATTGTTCTGTTATTCTCAGCCGCGAAATGGCTGAGTTTTAAAACTATGTTGTTTGAAGTTTGATGACCGACGCATGCACAATATTGTTATGCAAAATGGCAGAGTTTCTAAACTGATTTTATTGTTTGAAGTTTGATGACCGACGCTTTATAACTTTTTTACTCTGAACTCTTGTTGTTGTTATGCAGGAAGAGTTGCGGAGAGAAGCGGAGTCGAGTGATTTATTGCGTTTCTAAAGCAATTATTGATACCAATTATTGATATCTTCAGTCAAAAAATGTAGCCTACTCCTTCTTACTGAATGGTGGCCAAGTAACGCACAAGCGGCAAGCACAGCTCCATTCACTTTTCTGTGGCACAGCAGTATACAAGAAAATGCAAGAAAAGGCGCCGTGTTAAATTTTGAATCTACAACAGCAATTCAATCAATCACAATTGAGGACTGGAACAATCAGTTTTAGAAAATTATTCTGGAGGCTTCCAGTATGTGGCGTGAGGAGTAGACGTGTACGAAGCTCGCTCCCACAATAAAGTTTTAATTCACCCTTCTATACTAGACTTTTTTGAGTTTATTCTTTTGCAACGGGCATCAGAACTATAGTTGACCATACCCGGCCATCTCAAAATGTCCAAAATGGATAAAAAGTCCAAACCAGATAAAGGCAAGATTGCAAAATCGCCAGCTAGTGCTAGCATCAGTATGGCAGAGATTAGCTCTCTACTGGAGGAACACAGGATTGCACTTGCTTCAAACTTCAAATCATCTTTTGATTCTATGACTTCTACACTGGACTCCCTCCACACAAAGGTCATAGACAATGGGCAACGAATTTCCTCTTTGGAGGACAATGCCACTTGCACAGACCACCGCATCCAACAACTGGAATCTGTCTGTTCTGCCCTACAAGGTGACGAGTCTCTATCTTTATCATGCGCAGATGTTGGCTAGGTGCCTGGAGACTGTCCTACCAACTATTGTGGGTAGAGACCAAACAGGGTTTGTTAAAGACCAGCACTCTTTCCACAATGTTAGGCGTTTATTTGATATTGTATATACACAGACACTCTCTGATACTCCTGAGGTGGTTATTTCCATGGATGCAGAGAAGGCATTTGACCGTGTAGTATGGCCTTATTTGTTTCATGTGTTAAATTTTTTTGGGATTTGGTGAGACCTTCACACCATGGATTAGGCTTTTATATACATCTCCTCTAGTTAGGGTTCGCACAACAATGACTACTCTGACTACCTCTCCCTCAAGCATGGGACTCGGCAGGGCTGCCCACTTTCTCCACTCTTATTCGCCATTGCCATTGAACCGTTGACAGTTGCCCTAAGGTCCAGTCAGATACCAGGTATTTCAAGGGGTGGTGTCGAACACAAGGTGTCTTTATATGCGGATGACCTGCTTCTCTTTGTCTCAGACCTAGATAGAACATTCCCTCTTGTCTTAAACTTAAGTAAGATTTATGGTCACACGTCATGTGTCTTGCGTCGCGACGCAAAGCCCTCTAGGACGATGTAGAGCCTGTTGTAGACCCTCTCCGTGGCTCAACGTGCACCTCCAAAATTTCCTATCTATCCGTCAATGCGTGCACGTGAACGGAGAGGGCTTTGGGACAGGCAAAGGCTGTGATTGGTCAATCTCCCGGTTTCACAACAACATCAGGGAGAATTCTAGTGGATTCAGTTTAAAAGATCTGTGACAACAGTGCACATCAACTTTCTCTCTTAATAAGCAGTCACATAATTCAAATATAATTTTGAGTAGCCTATTGGTTTATTGTCATTGCTTGTATGTGACACCTATAACTCTCATTTTAAACAAGGGATAGATTTTAGTCTGTAAACCGAGCTAGCTAGCTTGCTAACGCTCTCGCTAGCTTTTTAGTTAGCTAGCAAGCTAGTTAGCAGACAGCAGGACACTCCTGGCTGCAATAAAGTTTGTTTTCTTCCATTCAGTCAACTTACTTACGCCTACTGATCACTATAACCTGCTCCATGTGACAAGGGATATCAAAAGCTCAACCCCACATTAAAAAATAGAATACTGTGTACTTTAAGTAGCCAGCAGAGTTCTGCTTCAGTTGTTTATGAACAGGCGGACTTTAGCGCTGCTCATGCCGTCGGTCATTCCCGAGGCATAGGCCAAGCGACGTAGAAGTATGATATGACTGGACACACAAGCGGAGACGTAGACATGGAGACGCAATAGGTGTTCGGAGAAGCATAGTTCGCCCTTTACTGCAGGAGTTTGGTCAAACTTCAGGCTATGAGCTAGCCTGGGAGTTCCCATGCTCCTTTGCACGCTTTTTTCATTTCACTCTGCATAGTTATAAAAATGTGATATAAATGTGATAATCATTTCATTTACTTTTTTCCTCTCAATGTACAAATTTTTACTGTAATAAATACAAATTTAATTCCAAAATAGTTGGGACACTGCATAAATTGTTAATAAAAATGGAATCCAATAATTTACAAATCTCATAAACCTATATACTGTTCACAATAGAATATAGATAACATGGCAAATGTTGAAAGTGAGACTTTTTGAAATGTTATGCCGGATATTGGCTCATTTTGGATTTTATGAGAGCTACACATTCCAAAATAGTTGGGACGGGTAGCAATAACAGGCCAGAAAAGTAAATTTTTCATATAAGGGACAGTTTGAGGACCCATTTGCAACTTATTTAGTCAATTGGCAACATGATTGAGTATGAAAATAGCCTCCGAGAATGGCATTGACTCTAAGAAGTCAAGATGGGCAGAGGATCACCAGTTCCCCAAATGTTGCGGCAAGTAGTGGAGATCAGAAAGGAGTTTCTCAGACAAAAATTGCAAATAGTTTGAGGGTATCATTATCTACAGTGCATATCATCATCCAAAGATTCAGAGAATCTGGAACAATCTCTGTGCATAAGGGTCAAGGCCGGATACTGGATGCCCATGCATCATTGGGTCCTTAGATGGCACTGCATCACATACAGGAATGCTAATGTAACGGAAACCACAAATTGGCCTTAGGACTACTTCCAAAAAACATTGCCAGTGAACACAATCCTTCGTGCCATTCGCCATAGCCAGCTAAAACTCTATAGGCCAAAAAAGAAGCCATTCTTAAACATGATCCAGAAGCGCAGCAATTTTCTCTGGGCCAAGGCTAATTTAAAATGGACTGTGACAAAGTGGAAAACTGTTCTGTGGTCAGACGAATCAAAATTTAAAGTTCTTGTCAGAAAACTGGGATGCCATACCATCCAGACAAGGACAACCGAAGTTGTTATTGCTGATTGTTAACGCTCAGTTCAGAAGACTGAATCTCTGATGGTATGGAGATGCATGAGTTTGTGTGGCATGGCCAGCTTACGCATCTGGAAAGGCACCATCAAGTCTGCAGTCCTTTCACCCATAGAAAACTTTTGGTGCATCATACATAGGAATACATGACAAAGAAGACCTAGGTGTTAGTGGCCAAATCGCTGTTTTATACCAGGCTCAAAATAGCCCCATAGTATGACAGTTCCAACATTTAAAACTAGGCATTGAAAACTTAAACTGTACAGATAGCTACTAAAGAGTAAGAACCTATATGTACAGTTGATATGTTTTTGGGCGATAAAGCTCTGTTCATTTTACATGAGCACCATGAGGAAAACAGAGTCAGGGAACAGGGAACAGCATTAGGGGACACTCAAGTGTCACTCACTCAGTTTTTAGTTTAAGGGACGCTCACCCAGGGTAAGACTGGGACAGCTAAACTACCCCACAACTACCCCCCGTGAACAGAGCTGACCCAGTTTAAGACTGTCTGTAGTTACTGTAATTTTAGGATGACAAATCAGAGGCCAGAGTTATAAACACCAGTCAAGAACACAAAACAAACACAAATGAGGATTAAAAATGTAGACTACCTGGTTAGCGCTGCTGCTGCTGCTGGCTACGGCCAATATTTGAATTTTATTGACAGTATTTACAGTATTTATTGACAGTATTTACAGTACATCATGTTTGGGTTTCCAATGAACAACAACTTTGCATCTTGATTTGCATGGATTACTTTGCCTTCCTCCACATCCAGTGCATCACCTGTCTCTCCTTACAACCCGCAATATCCTATCAAAGACAGCCCACAATGTTGCATATCTTTTCAAAATCATCCCGCCTTCTATCATACTGTTAGTTTTCCATGGCTGACATCTCAGCAGCTGTGTAAGGGTGCCAGTGTAATATACCACAGATCCTCTATTTTTTTTTCTTCAAAAAATGTAAGTAGAAATGTACTGTTGCCAAATTATTGGCAGTCTTTGAACCCAAAATTTTGAATAGTCAAGTGGTTCATAAAAACTTTGTAGAATTAAATCAAAGTTTACAGTGTTTTACAGAAGTGAAGAGATTGATGGCTGTATGAAAGAGAGCAAATCGGAAATTCATTTGTTTTCATTTTAAAACTGAAGTTGTTTTTCAAGGAATGTTTGGACAGGAATTAAGTTGGGGTGTGTGTGGAGGGGGTGATCATGAAAGTGATTGAGATCAGGGAAAGATTACAGGTCGGGCTTAAACCAAAGGAGGATACACATCCCTTAATGAATGTCTCCATTGAAAAGCATGGGAGGATATTCTTACGCAAAAATGGCAGAGTTCTGACTGATCATGATATTCAAGTAGGCCAATAACTAATGCTTACCATTTACATTTATGCATTTAGCAGACACTTTTATGCAAAGAGACTTATAAAAGAAGGATAACAATCAAGCAACACAATACAATACAAGTAAATGCCTAGTAGGAGTGTTAATTGCTAATAGGAGAGCAAGTGCTGGTTGGGAAGAGCTGGATCATTTGGGAAGTGCTGGACACTTTTACTGATGAACCATTGTCCCTGTGGACATTTGGAACCAATTACTTGTGCCACAACTAACCTCTTTTTTGTAAGCAAGAGAGTGCTGAGAAAAGGAGACGTTAGGTGGTGCGGTGTGACTGTGTGTTTTCTCATACCTTCTTTTTTTAAGCATTGCAAGGAAATCTGCCTCTATGTTGTATGGCAACCCATATGAAATGCAGCTTTATTGACTTTCTTTTCAGACTATTGGATATTTATAAGAGGATGATGTTTGTATCAGCTCTGTCTGTGTTTCTGCTTGTGATGCTGACAATACCAGGTAGGTAATACAGTATATTAGTTTCAGATCATTTAATTCTCTCAGGATTTTAATAAGTTAATAAGTTTAATAAGTCTAAACGCTTCCTCTTCGTCATGTGGGCTGTTTCCTCTTTCACTACCACAGGATAAAAACATATTACCTCACTCACGTCAGATGTAGCGCTACGCGCGTTCATCTGATATTCAGCGATAGACGAATTATTTCAGGAGCCAGAAATCCTTGAATCTAACTGGGCAAACGGCTTGTCCATCAATTTAATTGACGTACACTGCAGCCAACCACATCGAAACCAACCGAAGACGCTCGTTACGTTTGTTGGATTGGTTGGATTCAAAACAGTTGCTTCTTCGCTACGTCACACCCTCTACAGCAGCCAGCGGCCCTGATTGGTCCGGTTAGAGAATAATGGCTTGAAATCTCTCTGATGGGCTTCAACATCAGATCGTTGCGCGGAAGTGCCTTACGAAAGTTACGTAGCGCATGATCTGACGTGAGTGAGGTAAAAAAACATAGGCTATGTTAAAGGAATTAGTCGGAGAAAACCAACACTGTTGTGCTAAGCACTATTGATCAACAAGTAGCCCTGCTGTTTTACCTTGCTAAGCGCTAATAGCCACCTCAAAGACCAAATTTTGTGCAAAGCAGAACGAGATGGCAAAGCGGCAGCTAACACTAATAGGATGGTGCATGTCAAAACGAAACATAATCGATTAATAGCGCTTAGCCAGGTTAAACAGCAGGGCTACTTGTTGATTCACTGCGGTTAATTCCTTTAACTATGGGGCATGGCATAATTACACCCCCTGTTTCCTATTTGTTTGTGCCCTGACAGCACCCTACTTGAACAGTCAAACTGTCTGAGACTTCCTTCTCCATTTTACTTAGTGTTAATGTTGGGTCATGGTGAGACTGAAGAGTATGAGATAAAATAATATTTTGATACTTTGTCTGATCCCAGCTGAGAGAGAAAGAGAGGGGAGAGATAGTCATATATATCATAAGAATGTATAGTCTGAAGACCACTGATAGACTGTACCTCAGTGGAGGGGCGGGTGATTGCGTTGTCTTTCAAACTGCCTCTCCACGTAATAGGCTAGCGTTCCGGCCAGTGGTACCAGCTGGTATATCAAACTTTTCCCGTAGCCCGTCGGTAACACGGCAAATACATCTTTTTCAGAACAAAAAACTTCAGTACACTTTCTTGTTTCACTTTCAAAGAAAATGACAAGTGCAATTCGTCCAAAACTAAAGCCAAAGACGATTCTGCTCTGGTTTGAGCAGGGCTGTCGTCATCGTACAAAGCCCGCCTTACGATTTCCTGTACACATACCGCACTGTGATTGGTTATCCGCCGCCAGAGGAAGAATACAACAGGTTTCTATCAGTGGCCTCTAGACGTATCCTCCGTGCAAATTCAAATTTGCTACCGCTAGGGGTACGTCTAGAGTTCTAGGCTAGGGGAGAGATACAATGAAATTCAATGGAGTGTAGCAACATTCACTTATGCTTGCTACTCTATACAGCTATGTGTACATACAGTATGAACATGTTAACTGACGGAAAGCAGTACATTTGTAGTTTTATTGCTTATATAAAATTCATGCTGCTGATGTTCATCAACATTACCTGCATCAGTTTATGGTTATTGCCTCAGCATCATTAAAAAGTAGCGAAATGCATAAGAGTTCCTCTTTCCTGAACATGGAAAAAAAAAATTGCCGGGTTATAAAATGTCTTGTGTGTAGTGTATGTAATTTCTAAATCCCCTCAAACTGGGCCAAGACCAAGAGGCAGGGCTGAATTTGCCCAGTACCCACCCACGCTCCATAATGTTGTTGTGTCTTTTATGAGCACAGCAGAAATCAAGAAAGTTAGCCTACGTTAGTCTGCTTAAAAATCACTATATGTTAGGCTAACTAGACTCTTGGCTATTTTGCATAGGAGTTAAAAGGTAGTGTGTACATGCTAGTAGAGTGGACCTAAAGTTAAAACCCCACCTCAGCCCCTCAGCCCCTCACTGTGGGGGGCTTCAATGTTGTGCAGTGTTTTTTTTTTTAATGTTTACAAATATACTAAAAATGTAGGCCTACTAAATCCACACAAAGGTTTCCTGGATATACCCTGTAAATGAATGATTGATATTTATTCTAGGTGTCCTGGCTTCTGACTGGAGTGTAACTTATAATACATTGGACATATGTGCTGCTGAAGGGTCTTCAGTACACATGTCATGTACTTACACATATCCCACAAATCTAACTGTTGAGCAAGCTTTCTGGACAAACGATAACTCAAAAGAAACTGACATCATCTTCGATCAAAACTACAAAAACAGAACCACTGTAGACTGTGGGGACCTGCAGGAAGGACGTTGTAATCTAACTATCCAAGAGGTTAAGAAGGGAGATGATGTCATATATTATTGCAGAATTATAACTAATGTTGAGAAAGAGAAATGGACTGGCACACCAGGAGTCACACTGAAGATTGCAGGTAAACACAACATATCTGTTCCATTCATTGACATAAACCAAAGATTGTATTTAGCTCCTCACAAGATTCCCTGAATCATAAACATTCCTATTTAAAATTATGGTCTATGTACTGTATGTTGGTTGAGTTTAATTATTTACTCAGATTCTTTTAATAGCACAGGTACTGTAGACATGCAAAAAATTTATGCTTACAAAATATTTTACAGGCCTGGGCCTAGTTCCCCAAAACGTTCTTATCGCTAAGTAGTTCTTAACCTATTCCTTAACCTTCCTCTTAACGTTAAGATGTGATCCCCGAAATGTTTGTACACTAAGTGTATCTTCTGTAAGTCACACATTTGTAAGTGTGGTCTGGACCATTCACAACCTTTCTCTTATCACATGTTTTGGCTTAAACATAGGCTCTACAGCTTTAAAAAGTGTTGTAATGATCTCAATACTTGCGCATTTACTGCCAAGGAACATCTGAAATGGTTTCCTTGCATTTTGTGTTTTATTTCACATAAATTAAAAATCGCCAAAATTCACTAAGTTGCTTTGCTTTCAAACCCTTCTAAAATGCAAACATGCCACATAGACATTGGGACACATTATATTTTTACTTACATTGTATTAGGCATATTTCTTGTTAATCGCAGCACCTTAATTCAGAAAAAGACATTTTCACGCATGCTCTAGAAGCGCAAATGACAACAATCAATGCCAGAAACATGGATTTGGCACCTTAAGTGATCTTTCAAGTCTTCTTAGTGCGCTGACTGAGCATTATCGGGGAACCGGGACCTGAGTAGCTAAACTATTTTAGTGATTGAAAAAGACAAACTTTTAAACTAAATAGATCAAGTAATACAGTAGAGTAAAGAATACAGATAAAACCCATTTTTTACTTGAACTTTTCCACTATGTCAACATAATTATGGAGTGATTCCTTTAATCATATAAAGTATTGTATGCATTGTACATTATGTAAACATTACAGTATGAAGTAAATATTTTTGTCAACAAAAACAATTTCAAAGATTTCTTAAAGTATGTCCATGGGAGTTGCACCTTTTTAGTTATTACATTTATTTGCATTTCAGCTTAAGGTTATGGGCATCTGAACATATTTATATCTACGCTTTGATGTAAATTTGAATAATGAATAAATAATGACAAAAAAAAATGTTTGTCAGTGTCAGCGTACAGTATGTCCCTCATAATATGTTGTCTTTGGAAGACCTGCAGGTGACTGGTGCCCAGAATTCTACAGAAGGAGAGGACATTGATCTCACCTGCAACTCCACCTCCACTCTAACCAGCAGCCCTTCATTCATCTGGAGTAAAGATGGACGTCCTGTAGTGAACAAGACGATCATCAGCAACCAGCTACGGTTTAATCCAGTCAGTTATGAAGATATGGGCAACTACACCTGTGCCGTTCATGCTGGTTATCCTTCTCCTGCTTTTCCCTTTAACGTAGAGTGTAAGTTGAGTCACAGTGGAAGCATATATAAGATGGGTTTCCATCCATTTGTTTTCAAGGTATATTCCAGTGTTTAGCACTTTTAGCCCCTTTTCTGTCTAGGAGGACTAAATACATTATCATTGACATAGAACTTTGGTTCTGCCTTGGCTATTTTGCTGATTTTAGGATCTCCCCTGCCTTCTCCAGAATGGCTAGCTATGTGCATGCACAATCCTGTTCTTAAACCAAATGTGCAACTCACTGAGAGTAGTGGTAGTTCAGTGATGTGTCCAGAAATAAGTATACAGTTTCTGCCATGTTTCAGGGTGTTTTTAGGAATGAATTGACGTAGCCAGCCATTCTCAAGCAGGTTGGGAAGATTTTAAATTAGACAGGATCATCCAACATTTGGTGTCATCCTTTCTACATTATCTTGGACATCTCAAGAGTAGTAGTAGTTATGCTCAAGAGTAGGCAGGAGTAGCCTGCTTAGCAGTTTGCAGTGCTGATTACTTCCATAAGCTGAACATATCACATATCATGGTGAGTTGTATAGCAATAGCCAACTTTATCTCCCTTCACAATGCAATTATCTTCTCTTGGATGATGGTTTGACCATTATTTTCGTATAACCGGCTACCTGAGACGTTTTTCTGTTAAAAAGTTTCACCATCATTCCATATCAATGTTTTTTTAATGGTAGCTATAACAACAGTAAGCAGCCTCTACTTTTACTTTCACACGGAAATAGTGCCCCAACTGGACACGTTAACTTCTTTTAAATTGGAGTTGCATGTTTCTTTTATATCTTCAAACATTTCCTTAAATATACAAGAGATAAATATAAATGGGAGATAATTGGGATAACAGCCTTCGATGTGAGCAGTTCCACGGAAATAATGTCTCAGCGGAGGTAACTTCTACACCTCCATCTCGGCATCATTTCTGTAGAACCAGTCACCTTGTTGGTTGATAAATAATCTAGATTTAATATTTTAATAACAAAGGTCTAACTGTTAATATTGTCTTAAAACAAGTACTTTAAAATTGCACACTGCACACTGTATATTTTCCATCAACTATTCAGATTCCCCAAAGGAGACCACTGCTTCTGTCAGTCCCTCTGGTCAGGTGGTTGAAGGTTCACAGGTGAATCTGACCTGCAGCAATAAAGCAAACCCACCTGTGGCAGGATACACCTGGTACAAGAAGAGTGGAGATGAAGACAGAGAGATTGGAGACCAGAAGATATTTATATTTGAAATGATTAGTCATCAGGACAGTGGTGAATATCACTGCAGGGTCACCAATAATCTTGGCAATCAAAACTCCCCTTCAGTGTCACTGAATGTTTCATGTGAGTATTGAACTTAGTATTACTTACAAACTTAAAACTACAAAAATAAATAACTAACTAACCAACACATAAAACTACAAAAATAAATAACTAACTAACCAACACAAAATTCTATTGATTTCTTCATCGTATACTCCCCCCTCAGATTCCCCAAATGAGACAACTGTGTCTATCAGTCCCTCTGGTCAGGTGGTTGAAGGTTCCCAGGTGACTTTGACCTGCATCACTAAAGCAAACCCACCTGTTACAGTATACACCTGGTACAAGAGCAGTGGAAATGAAGACAGAGAGATTGGAGACCAGGAGATATTTATGTTTGAAATGATTAGTCATCAGGACAGTGGTGAATATCACTGCAGGGCCACCAATTATCTCGGCAATCAGACCTCCCCTTCAGTGTCACTGAATGTTTTATGTGAGTATTGCACTTCGTATTACTTGATGACTTAGCAATAGCATTGGTCAGCAGAAATCGTCAGCCTTTCAACTGAATGTTAAATATAAGTGCTGCACACTATGGGATGAAAACAATAGGAATTTTATTTCATTTATTTCATTTGTACAGGCATATTTTATGTCCATTTATGCCATTGTGCTATTCATATATAGCACACTTTTAGAATCCAATTATATGGGTTCTAATGGTGTTCCAATATAATTAGGAACAGCACATGCAAAACATTTTTCCGATACATGATGGTTTAGGGGTGCCACTGGCCCTCTGTTTTTTGTTAGCTCAAGCGCTAACAATGCTAGTGGCCACCAATGGAGTTCTGAGGTAACAAAAACTGCAGCTCAAGAAAACTGAGGTGATCTTTCCGTTTTTGTGTTTGCCATGTTTTAATGCATATTATTACTATCGTGGCATTTTGGTAGAAATAATCTTGGCATCACGGTGTTATCTATTTCATAATTAAGAATACATTTTAGTCGAGGGTAACACATTATATTTTTTTTATATTTATTTTTTTACATATTCTCTGGGGTCTTACCTATCCATACATACCAAGATTATGTAAATAGACCAGACAGTTGTGGAGCTAATAATGATTAATTTTGGATAGGCCTATGCTTTTCTAGATTAACTAAACCTCCAAAAAGCTTAAGTCTTAGTTAGATGTAATGAGAGGAAAATACCTATACATATGTTCTAAGTACATATATGATAAAACACATCAAACCCAAAAACAGAAAAATCACCTCAGTTTCCTTGAGCTGCAGTTTTGGTTACCTTAGAACTCCATTGGTGGCCACTAGCATTATTAGCGCTTAAGCTAACAAAAAAACAGAGGTCCTGTGGCACCCCTAAATCTCAATGAAATTTCTCAAAACTTTGCAAAAGTCATTTTTCTATCAATTGGAACAAAATGCAAGGCCAGACAACTTGATGTTTTCAAATTTAAATTTCCCATTCAAATTTAATGCACCCTAATGGTAGATCCATGTGTGATGCCTTTGTTCACCTGCTTATGGATCTCAAACCCCAAAACAACCTCACACCCACGGCAAGGGTGATTAATGCTCTAACCACTGAGCTGAACTCAGCAGTTAGTAGCATTATTGAGGCTAGGGGTGTGAGGATTTACAACATACTACCACTGGCTAGTTGGCATCCATTACAATTCTACAAAATATACTGTATATTTTTTTCTTACGTTTTAGATCGACCAAGGAACACTCTGGTGTCTGTAAATCCTTCCACCCAGACCCCACAAGGTGCCACTGTGATAACTGAGGGAACCTCAGTGACTCTGACCTGCAGCAGTGATGCCAACCCACCAGTGGAGAACTACACCTGGTTTAAGGTGAATGAATCCACTCCAGTAGGATCAGCACGGCAGTACAACATCACTAACATCAGATCTGTTGATGGAGGACTTTATTTTTGTGTGGCCAGGAATAAAATGGGCACTGATAATTCATGTCACCTGCAACTGAATGGTAAATCTTTTTTCAAAACACACTAACTCTCTCTCTCTCTCTCTCTCTCTCTCTCTCTCTCTCTCTCTCTCTCTCTCTCTCTCACGCTCTCTTTAAAAATCACGCACACACACTGATTGATTTGTCTTTGATTATGCCCACAGTCAGACAGAGTGACACATTCATCGCAGAGAGCCAAGACATGTTGATGTACATCCTTATTGCCATAGCAGTAGTTTGTGGAGTGGTCATTCTTGTCTGTGTCGCAGTTATTTGGAGCAGGTTTGTTCTTCATCATTAAGGAGTTTTGGATTTTGGATAAACGCAATTTCAGTCTGCTTCCAATGTACTGTTGCAGAGTTTGATTGACAATAAAGTTTGCTTTGACTTTTGACTTTCATCGTAAATGTATGTCTAAATGTAATAAGGATATTAATGAGTTTTTGTCAATGTCAATGTCAATAGGCGACAAAATGGAAATAAAGAGTCAACAAGAAGAGACAAGGTAAATTACATTGTTAAATTATTTGTATTCGTTTATTTTAATTCAGATAGATAGATGAGAGTTCAGATGGAAAAACCTCTAAGTGACATTGCGTCAGTTTCGTGAGTTAGGATGATTCAAAGGGCACTTAAAGGGGGGCCCAAGATGAAATTTGAAAATCGAAATTAATGTTTTGGAGGCTCAAAAATATTTTCTGTCATAGGGCCCACTATATCTAGTGGCGTCCCTGCATACATCCAACCACAAGAATGTCAATACAGCTACAGCTACCCCATATTGTTGTTCTACTGACTTTCTTATACCAGGATAAGGAGGAAAACCAGTATGTCAACCTGGGCTTCCAGGGTGAAGATGGAACTGGTGGCCCTAAGGCTGCAGGAGGAGCAGAGAGTGATGCTCAGTATTCTTCCATCCAGCCCTATGGCTCCAGACCGTCTGGAGAAGCTCAAGGGGAAGAAGTGCAGTATGCTACTGTCCAGCCCAAAAACACCAGGCAGACTGCAGGAGGAGTTGAGAATGAAGACCAGTATGCTACTGTCCAGCCCAAAAGTAGTAGGCAGACCACAGGAGGAGTTGAGAATGAAGTCCAGTATGCTACTGTCCAGCCCAAAAGTAGGCAGACCGCAGGAGGAGTTGAGGATGAAGACCAGTATGCTACTGTCCAGCCCAAAAGTAGTAGGCAGACCGCAGGAGAACTTGGGGTTGATGTCCAGTATGCTAGTGTCCAGTTTAAGAAGGCCACAGCTGCAGAAGGGTGAGTCTGAAAAACCATCTGCTACTGTAAACGGTGCGTCGTATGAAATGTGACAGAGGTTATATGAGTGCAATGGCACTGGAACAATGAACCACTGTGAAAAAAACAAAAAACAAAGTATTATCAGAAGTGAATCAACACATAGCCCTGCTGTTTTATAGCGCTAAGCGGTATTGATAGCCACCTCAATGATCACATTTTGTGCAACGTAGACCGAGTTTGCGGAACGGCAGTTAACACTAACAGAATAGGACATGTCAAAATGAAACCCAATTGATTTGCTTCATTTTGACATGAACCGACATGTTACCGTTAGCTGCTATTTCGCTATCTCAGTCTATTTTGCACGAAATTCAGTCATTGAGGTGGCTATCAGTAGCGTTTAGCAGTAGCCTAGAACTCCAGATGTGAAGTGTAGCAAATTTAATTTACTCAGCGAGTACGTCTAGCCATCATCCATAGGGTCTATCACTCGAGGTTTTAGCCGCCTTACTTGTGGCCAAACTCTACATTTTATGTGGTTGTCTGGCTTGTCAGTCTAGTATAGCAGTGGGGAGCTGAGGAAGTGGATGAGTGGACCATTTGTTTATACACTATGCTGTTGACACCCTTGGACATTACATGGCTTACCCCAGTTGACCTTGAGAGTACAGAGGAAACTGTGGTTTGTTATGGGCCTCAATTTCAGAGCACTGAACAAATTCACATTAGAAAATGGGGAAGTCGGCCCAGACGGCAGCCCACAAGCAAGATATGGAGTCTGTGGCGAACTTAACTCACAAAAAAATGCCTAAATGGTCCTCACAGAGGGCCTCACAGTATTGCAGAAAATGCATCCGTGCACGGATCATGGCTGACATGCGTATCTGCAAGATGCAATACTGACAAAAAAAGTGGGTGGTGATCGTGTGGAAAAAAAACCAAAAAAAAAACAGTGACCTCAAGACGCAATGTTGACAACAACGAATAATATGACTTTTCTGTTCACCTGAATGGTTTCTCCCTGCAGGCTGCCGGCTCAGAGTGACCAGGAGGATTCAGTCATCTATAGTGGGGTTCACTCTCAGCAACCATCCAGGTAGTGGCTGCACAATGCCTGCATGTAATTTGTGTTTCTTTTCCCCTGATTTTGTGGAAATATATTGACATTGAGGGATAAATGTCTCCACAATGCTCGGTTTTAATCGGTTTTATGTGGAAATTGATGATTGATGGATAAATGTCTTTATAAGGAAAGAATGTACATGACTGAATAATTTTGTAGATGCAGAAATTATAGGAATTACTGTAAAAAAAAAAAAAAAGCTCAATGCTAATATACTACATTTTTACTACATTACTACTGATTTATTTTTTTCTTCATAAATCTATAGCAATTAGCTATGGCAATGATATCAACCCAGGCAGATTCCAGACTATAGCACAATGGATGGCCCAAAATTCAGATAATCTGATAATCTACTGTACATGAAAATAGCGAACTGAGAAAAGTACCTTTGAATTGTATTTGTAATTGTTTTTTTTTTGTTTGATTGTTTGTGTGTTTGTTTGTTTTGTTTTTTCATACGAGTTGCACTTTTGGTTACTTTTTTCATTGTTAAAGTCAACATACATGTAAGAACAGATATTATTTACAGTGTTTAATTTTGAGGTATAATTATCAAGATAGGCCTACCACTTTTCTTTAATGTAATGGACACAGTAAGTATTTACAATCATGTATGATTTACAGAATTATGTTAATTAAATACCTTGTATTTACTCAACTGACTCTGCTCCATGTGTTATCAGTGCACCATTTACACTGAAACATTGCATTGTGGGAGATGTAGTTTTCTCAGGCAGTTTCATTGGAGTAAGCCTGACTAGATTGACTATGATGTGGGGTTGAGTGAGGTTAACTGGGGTAAGGTAGGCTAGATGCTGTTTTCATTGCATGAAAGAAAAAAAATTGTAGCAGGGAGCAGGCTTCACTCAGGGTTCGGTATTACTTTTAAAGGTGCTGGCCCAAATGAAAACTTCAAATTAAACAGAAAAACGGGCGCACCTTGCACCTTTATTTGTGCAAATAAAGGATGGTTGATGCAAGGTGCGCCCCTTTTTCTGTTTAAAATGAAAAAATAAAATAAAATAAATAAATAAACCAGGTTCCAGGGTGGCAAGATTTGAAAAAGGCGCCCCCAGCCTCCCCATTAACAAGCTAGAATTTCCCACTAGCATAGAAATGTAATGTAAGCTGTGGAACTTGCTTTATCTAAACTCTCTCTCTCTGTGTGTGTGTGTGTGTGTGTGTGTGTGTGTGTGTGTGTGTGTGTGTGTGTGTGTGTGTGTGTGTGTAAGACTGAAAGTGAACTTCATCACATCGTAATGCGTCGGCAGGTCTATTAAGTAATATGACCTGATGTACCAGCAAGAGATTGCAGCAGAGGAAATTCCAACCCAAACACACAGAGAGCTAGAGAGAGAGAGAGAGAGAGAGACATTTTCATGGATGTACAGTATACATTTCAACTTCTTAACCACAGCAACCACATTATCTCTCTCTCTCTCTCTCTCTCTCTCTCTCTCTCTCTCTCTCTCTCTCTCTCTCTCTCTCAGTGTGTGCATGTGTGCTAAAAATACTCTGATCAGGAAGTAAACCGTACAACAAAAACATCCCTTGTTGGCTGTGTGTGTGTGTGTGTGTCTGTGTCTGTCTGTCTGTGTCTGTGTGTGTGTGTGTGTGTGTGTGTGTGTGTGTGTGTGTGTGTGTGTGTAGGATAGAGAGACAGAGAGAAATAGCGGGAGAATCTATCTGTCTGTCCTTTTGACTTCTTCCCCTCTGTCTGTAGTATGCCAGCCCACCCACCACACATCACTGCCACTGTAGCATGGTCAAAAAAAAAAGGGCAAAAAGAGCTGGCACTGCTGTTATGGTGTGAATATTTGAATTAGAATTTTAGGTACAGTACATTTAGGTGTCTGATTAACTTACAGTACAGGATATTTTGCTTACGGGTAACTTTCCATCTGAATTTGCATTCAATGCTATCACTTCCTCCACATCCAGTGCATCTCCTGTGCTACTTACATTATAACATTCAGTATCAAAGACAACACACAGTGCTGCATTTCAATATCATCCCACCTGTTATCCAAGAACAGTAGTCCATTCCATTCCAGTTGTTTTAGTTTTCCATGGCTCTGTAGGGGTGCCGGTGCAATTCCTTACCAAGGAGATGAATGGCCAGCTGTTGGATTGTTTCATTTGTATTGTAAGTAGTAGCAGTGATGTACAGAAATATTTGCAGTATTTGTCCAGAATGTAGAAGAGTCAAGTGGTCTGTAGAAATTGTGAATAGATGTTTGTAGTAGTTTATAGAAGTGAAGGGATCAAAGACTGTAAAAACAGAGCAAATTGTAAAATCAATTGTTTTGCAATTGTTTGGGGAGGAATTTAGTTCGAGAGAGAGAGAGAGAGAGAGAGAGAGAGAGAGAGATCAGGAAAAGACTGTAGATCAGGTTTGAACCAGAGACATCATTATAAGAGTCTAAAGGATGTCACAGTACTGCCCTGTATGGTTCTGGAAAAGACTATAGATCAGGCTTGAACCAGAGTAATCACCCGGTGGAATGGAATAGTGTTTTCTGATTGGCTGTCAGGGTGTCCGTTATTTCTGATAACAGGACACCTGAGGCATTGTTGGGTTAAAAAAGTTTAACCAGCGTTCTTTATCAATGCTCTTTAGAATGCAGCCTTGCAGATCTTCTTTCAAAAGAAAATAGTACACCAACCGAACAGGATAACTTCTTTCTAAAAGGAGCCACATGTTTCTTCTATGTTTTAAACACTTTCTTAGTTGCAACCGGGTGATAAGCAGGATAACGGCCTTCGAGGTGTCCCGATATAGAAAAATAATGGACTTCGCGTAGGCTGCGCTGTCGGGCTGTTCTTCGCCATACGCGTCGTCCATTATTTTTCTATATCGGGACACCTCGAAGGCCGTTATCCCTTACATATCATTATAGGAGGAAAGACACATCACTGAGTCACTCCACTGAAATGCCTGGGAAGGTATTGTTACGCGAAAAATTAGTTGAAAATGAGTTCCAAAACTTATCACGTGACTGACTGATGCTTACCTTTTCATTTACTTAACCCATTGTCCTCGTGGACACTATTTAGCTATGCAGTGCTTGTGCCACAAAATCTCTTTGTAATTTTTTAAAAATATTCTAAAGACAGGTAGTTTCTCAGAGGAGAACTGACTCAAAATAATAATAACACAGCAATGTAACCCTTATGAAGATTAAAACAAGGAAATATGTGGTGAGAGAGACTGCTACCAACAGCGTGCACTAAAAAAGAAGAAGTTATAAGATGCTGTGTGATGTGTCACATTTCACAGACACTGTAATATCCGGTTAGTGATAGTGAAGTTAGTCTCTTAGCTAATAGTAACCACATTGTGTTTCCATAAAGTGAACAAGACCCACAGGCGTGTGACTGAGAACGGTAAGGCTCTCTCACAACACAGTTACTACAATGGATTATGTTTGCTTTTATCAAACCTCATTTTTTGTAGCACTGCAGAGCAGCTGGACTCTGTGTTGTCTCAAACCAGACATTAAATTCAGCTTTCACTGACATATATTGGATGTGGGTTTTTTCAGACTGTTGGATATTTATGAGAAGATGGTGTTCCTATCAGCCTTTAGAGTGTTTCTGCTTGGGGTGCTAACGATACCAGGTAGGTAACATATTAATTTCAAATAACTTCTCTTAGGAAGTTAACCCTCTTTCTCTAAACCTCTTGCTTCCCCTTCCTCTGCAGGGGGGGAAATACACATTGAAATGTCATGGTCAGACAGCAGCCTGCTTTATGAACAGTGTTAGCCTACTACAATATCAGACTATTAGAGAACACTAGTGTTGTCTCATGATGAGATTGAAGTTTTTATAGTAAGATTTAAGCATGATATTGTGTCCCCAGAGAAAGAGCGAGAGAGAGAGAGAGAGAGAGAGAGAGAGAGAGAGAGAGAGAGAGAGAGAGAGAGAGAGAGAGAGAGAGGAAAATAAAATGACATCATATGGTGTTTGTATTTGAGTTTATCACAGTGTTGTATTATCCCACTGAACCACTGTCCATTTGAATATTCTCTTGAGTAAGTTACCGGTATCCCAATCAAATGCAGACTCTATAACTGTAACACTTATTGCCTCTATATCAGTGAAAAAGCTTAAAGGTTCCTCTTTACAAAATGCTTCCCTTACCACAGGGAAATTGCCTTTAACAAGATACAAACATCAAATGACTGTCATCATTGTGACCTTTATTAACAAGATACAAACATCAAATGACTGTCATGATGATTGTGAACTTTATTTTGAGTAATTTGAGAAGTTGGCCTTCCTGGCAAGGAATAGGCTATTTTGAGTTAAATTTTAATACACACATTTGATAAAGCCACAGTCTATATGATTAGTGCAGTTATGTATTATGCATGTTATGTTTTATTATGTATATGTTATTTTAATGTGACGCCACCATTCTCCTAGCCTGCTCATTACATATCCAGCCTTTCGGTCTGTGCTTCCCTTCATATGAGGGTCTGGACTCTTGGCTATTGAGATACAATTGCTTGCTGGAAGTGTTTAAATTCAAAAAGATTCTGTCAGCTCTTGATTGATATCATTGTACAGTATTCTTCCACTGCATTCTGTAAGTTCGGTAATTGGCCAGGATGACATGCATCCTGTGTAATCGTGCCCAATGGCCGGAATCCAAGATAAAGTACAGAACTGAGGATGATGACAATCTAGCAGAATTACATAGGATAATCATTGGCTAGGTTTCCACTCATCAGTTCATCCATCTGTTCTCTGTATGACTGTACCATACTGTAGCATTTATGGCATAGATCATTTAATCAGATTAGATGTTTGTTATCTCTCTAATTAGTGTCTTGTTCAGAAATGACTATGAATTCTGATATTTTTTCTAATTAAAACATGACTTTCCTGTAGATGTGATGTCATGGAACTCTCAATGGGCATAATAATCAAGAGAATTGTGAAGGGTCAGTCTAATTAATCGGATTTAATGATCTATGCTAGGCAGGCTGGAGCTAGTGATACTGACATACACAGAGAAAGGCTGGATGAACTGTGGAAAGGTAAAACTCAAGGAGAGGTGAAAAATAGTGTATTTCCCTAGATGGTGGTGTATTACTTTATATTAAGTTTTCAATTAACCAGGAAAATAGTAGTGACATGGGTGAACAAAACTATGTATTACATTGCTTTATGTTCAATTATTTATTTATATTCTAGGTGTCCTCGCTGAATGGAGTGTACATTACCCCCAAATGCACATCTGTGCTGCAGAAGGATCTTCAGCAGTTATGTCCTGTGATTATACATACCCTCAGCGCCTGACGATTACAAATGCATACTGGACGAATGTGCATTCACCTAGTCCACCTGATCTCATCTACAATAAAAATTACAAAAACAGAATCACTGTAGACTGTGGGGACCTGCAGAGAGGCCATTGTACTATGACTATCCAAGAGGTTAAGAAGGAAGATTATGACATGTATTATTGCAGGGTTACAGCTAATAGACCTGGTGAGAGATGGAT
This sequence comes from Sardinella longiceps, assembly GCA_027497455.2. Lineage (NCBI taxonomy): Eukaryota > Metazoa > Chordata > Actinopteri > Clupeiformes > Clupeidae > Sardinella > Sardinella longiceps. The sequence goes on from JAODXP020006253.1 coordinate 22,137, forward strand.
TGGAATACCCGGAGTCACGCTAGATATTGCAGGTAGGTGGAATGTGCTCAATGTTTTTTTGTTTTGTTTTTTGCCCCCAACAGCACTTTCCAGGCAGCACTGTCTGGAAGGCACTACCTTAAACCTAACCCCCTTGACCCTTAGCTAACCTTAGATTTAGGACAGTAGTACCTTGAAGACAGTGCTGCCTGGAAGGCGCTATTGAGGGCAAAAAATACAGAATTTGTGGAAATTTGCATCAATGTCCTACACATCTGTTGCATCCATTCACATAAATCCTCTGATTCTTTCTAGCCAACTCTTCAGCATGACTAATTAGTGAGATGACTTGTGCACAGGGCAGAACCAATACAAGGCAGGATTGTAAATTTCTGATACTGGACTTTTCTACCTATGATTATAGTGCATAATGTAGCAGGCCATATAAACATTTAAAACAGAATTGGCAGAATTAATAGTTGTTTTATCAAACATAGTTTGTGAGGAGCCCAAAGGATTGTTGATAGCCATCACATGACCCATGCACTTCCATTCCTATTTAACCCTCCTTACTTGCCCACTCTGAAGCTTCCCTCCACTTCCATGTGATCATTGCTGTTCAAGGACCATGGATAGCTAGGCCAAGCTGGCTTATACCCAGTACTTACAATTAAGCAGTCTCTGATTGTGTGAACAAGTGAATTAATTATTTTGCAGGCTAATTTAGCTAACATAAATATTTTTACTGGTATTGTTTTGCCTCTTGGAAGGCCTGCAGGTGGAGGGTGCCAATAATGCTAAGGAAGAAGAGAGTTTATCCTTCATCTGCCGTATCACCAATTGTAGTCTGAGTGGCAGCCTTTCATTCACCTGGAGTAAAGATGGACATCCTGTAGAGAAGCAGCACAGTGACGAGCTCCGGATTCAATCAGTCAGTTATAAAGATGAGGGCAAATACACCTGTGCTGTTAATGGTGGTCATCCTTCTCCTGCATTTACCTTCAATGTAGAGTGTAAGTTGAGTCACTGCATGAGCTGCAACAAATCTGGAGTATTTTTTTTAGGAGTATGGGGGAGTATTGCTTACAGGAGTGTTTGCAGTCCTGCTTAATCCTGTTTGTGACCAGATTATTGCACAAAAAATTTACTTTTCTTTTTCAGATTCACATTAAGGTCTGTAAATAATGAAAAACCATACAAAATATATAACTAACGCAAAATAGCATTGATTTATTCATTGTATACTCTTTGCCGTCAGATTCCCCAAAGGAGACCACTGTGTCTATCAGTCCCTCTGGTCAGGTGGTTGAAGGTTCCCAGGTGACTTTAACCTGCATCACTAAAGCAAACCCACCTGGAGGATACACCTGGTACAAGAGGAGTGGAGATGGAGACAGAGAGATTGGAGACCAGAAGATATTTATATTTGAAATGATTAGTCATCAGGACAGTGGTGAATATCACTGCAGGGCCACCAATTATATTGGCCATGAAATATCCCCTCCAGTGTCACTGAATGTTTTATGTGAGTATTGCAATCAGTATTATTTAGTATTACTTAGTCAATGCTTACAGTAATATTTCCTTGCACTACTTCAAGAATCGCTTGGCTAAAGTAAAACCCAATGTCAATTTCAAAGAATTCCACACACAAGTATCACTTGGCTGAAGTGTAACTAATCATCAATGTTCTCTGAATTTCAAACAATTATATATTTTGCGCTGTTCAGTTTTGGATACAATTGCATTTTACTTTTTATTTGCATTTAATGTGTCCCAACAGAAATGGTGTTGAATCTTTTTCTTACTTTCATATTTTTCCACCAACTTCCCTTCCTCCTTCAGATTCCCCAAATGAGACAACCGTGTCTATCAGCCCCTCTGGTCAGGTGGTTGAAGGTTCACAGGTGAATCTGACCTGCAGCAGTAAAGCAAACCCACCTGCAGTATACACCTGGTACAAGAGGAGTGGTGATGAAGACATGGAGATAGGAGAGGGCGAGATACTTGCTTTCAGTCAGCTTGCTGTTCATAATGGAGGATTTTATTTCTGTGAGGCCAACAACAGCATTGGTCATCAGAACGCCTCAATCATTGAACTAAATGTTTTATGTAAGTCCCACACATTATGGTATGAAAACAATATATAAATACAAAACAAATTGTATTTGTTCAGGCCTACTGTGTCTCACCATAGTTGTGTTTATTTACACCAATGTGGTATAGCAGACCCCATTTGCAGGATTTCACTAAAATTTCAACGTTTCCCACTCATTGTACCCATATGTATATATTGCCTGGAACCTGGAACTGGGATTGATGAATGACATGTCCTGGGGTAAAAAGTGGTTAGAAGTGTTCTTAAGGCTAGTGGTATGAGGATTTACCATGCACTGCAGACAGCTAGCCCATGGTAGTTGGCATCCATTGCACTTCTTCAAAATGTACTGTATATTTTTTATATATATATTAGATCGGCCGAGAAACACTTCGGTGTCCATAAATCCTTCAACTCAGACTCTAGAGGGAACCTCAGTGTTTCTAAGCTGCAGCAGTGATGCCAACCCACCATTAGTGAACTACACCTGGTTTAAGGTTGGTAACTCCACTCCAGTAGGATCAGGACAGAATTACAGCATCACTAACATCAGATCTGTGGATGGAGGACTTTATTTTTGTGAGGCCAGGAATGAAATAGGCTCTCATAACTCGTCTCACCTGCGACTGGATGGTATGTCTTTTTCCAAAACACACAAATCTCTCTCTCTCTCTTCTGTCGCCCTTGCTCTCAAACTCATGCGCATACACATTGATGTGTTCTCATGTCCACAGTCACTTCAGAAAGCCAAGACATGTTGATGTACATCCTTATTGCCGTAGCAGCTTGTGGAGTGGTCATTCTTGTCTGTGTTGCAGTTATTTGCATCAGGTTTGTCCTTCATCATTAATATGTTTCTCATCTTAAATGTATGGTCTAGTAAACATCACCTCTTTTAATGAGCTTTTGTCAATGTCAATAGGTGTCGGAGTGGAGGTAAAGAGTCAACCAAAAAAGACAAGGTAAATCAGATTGTTCATGTTGTTTTTCATTTACTTATTTTTGTCTTTGTTTATGTTACTACATTTAGAGAATGACAATACACATGTTTGTTATTCTTGTTCTTCCAACTTGCTTAGTCCCAGGATCAGGATGAAGACCAGTATGCCAACATGGCCTTCCAGAGAGACGAAGGAACTGCTGGTCCTCCCAATATTCCTCCAAGTACTGAGGCTGCAGGAGGAGCAGAGAGTGATGCTCAGTATGCCTCCATCCAGCCCCACGGCTCCAGACAGTCTGGAGAAGCTCAAGGGGAAGAAGTCCAGTATGCTACTGTCCAGCCCAAAAGTAATAGGCAGACCGCAGGAGGAGTTGAGAATGAAGTCCAGTATGCTACTGTCCAGCCCAAAAGTAGTAGGCAGACCACAGGAGATCAAGGGGATGATGTGCAGTATGCTAGTGTCCAGTTTAAGAAGGCCACAGCGTCCGAAGGGTGAGTCTGGAAAACCATTTGCTACTGCTAGTGTTTGTTGTATGAAATGTGATAGATGTTGAGTGCAATTGCACTGGAGCAAAAGCCACTTTCATTCTGCCAAATAACCCGGGTTTAACACAGCAGCCTTTGCTGAGCTGGGATTAGTGTGAAAGCGACAAGATATGAGAAGTTCATCCCCCCTAGCAGGACTTAAAAACACAGCAGGGACTTTTACCTATTATACCGTAAAAAAAAAAAAAAAAAAAAAATTGTCATATATCGTCATTTAAACATGTAATTGTCATTGCCTTAAATGCCAGTAGACATGATTCATCATGATTTATGACTTTAATCTGTGACCACCTACAGTAAAGTTTTGTAGTTTTGTAATTTGGGGACCTGAGAGGGGTGTTTGTTCTTATCACTGTGTAGAAGTGTGGAGCTCTGGAAGTGGGCGGCTGTTCCATTTTTTTTGGACACTATGCTGCTTACACCATTGCCGTTGAGAGTGCAGAGGAAACAGTGGTTTGTTAATGGGCCTCATTTTCATAACACTGTGCAAATTAACGTTAGGAAATTAGGAAGTTGTCACAAGCCCAAACTCAAGACCACAAGTAAGAAATGGTGTCTGTGGCAAAGTCAACTTGCAAAACAAACCACTATTTTCGCCGTACTCTCAATGCTAATTGGCCTCTAAGTACACTCAGTGTCCAAACAAATGGCCCACAACTGCCTACTTCCCAAGCTCTATAGGAATATGGGATAGCTTTAGTCTGTCTTAATGTGTGTATGGAATATACAGTAGATATAACGCCAGTCACTTAATTTCACATTATTCCAAGTCTGCACCTGACCTCTCTCTGTTTGAAGGGGTGAAAGGCACTTCTCCTTGCTCTTGAAAGTATTGGGACACATTTAACTTACACGTGAACGCGTGAAACTGAGTGTTGAGACCAGAAACAAGTGGAAGTGGTTGAAATGGGACTGGGCCATAGTGTATAGGACCCACCCTCTGTCTCAGTGTGTGTATAGGACTTGTAAATGCACCTATATGTATCAACATGTACATGTTTCAACGTGTGAATATAGCCTTGCGTTCGCTCTCAATACTAGGCTGGTCAGTACCACCCCCTCAGTCTACGGTTCTCCTCATACGAGGGTCTCTAATGTCGGCTAATGAGAAACGATTACCAGCGGGAGATGTTTTTAATTCAAAACGATTCATCCCTTGAATGATAGCCTATCTGCTCTTGTGCTGCGTTCTTAAGTTTGCTGATTGGCACAGGCACAATGCCCCCAATGAAAACAATTCCAACAATAGCTGGAATCCCAGAAGAGAAGCGGAGAACAAAGAGAAGCGGAGACTGAGTGGCTGGTTATGATCAGACTATTTCAATGGCACTATGAACAACTAAACTCATGTGACTTTTCTGTTCACCTGGATGGTTTCTCCCTGCAGGCCGGCTGCTCAGACAGACCAGGAGGATTCAGTCATCTATAGTGGGGTTCAGTCTCAGCACCCATCCATGTAGTGGCTGGACAATGCTTGTTTTTAATCTGTGGGCTTTCCTGGATTATGTGGAAATGCATTGACATTGAGGGATAGATGTTTCCTCAAGGAAAGAATGTACATGACTGTTTGAATGTTCTAATCTGGGTTGTCAGATAGTGACACTCTTGTTTATACTTTTTTCATTGTCAATGTTTATGTGTATGTAAGAACAGATATAATTTACAGTGTTTATTTTGGATATAATTATCAAGATGCCATTTTTCTTCAATAAAATGGACATAGTAATACATATGTATTTACAATCATGTATGATTTACAGAAATATGTTAATTAAATACTTGGTATTATTCACTCAAATGA
>JAODXP020006253.1:32500-57421 GCA_027497455.2 Sardinella longiceps
GAGTTAAAATGTTCCCCTAAAAACTATTTTTGCAAATAATAACCATAATGGACAACATCAACTTCACAATGAAGCATTTCCAATGCTTAATTTTTCTAATTTACAGTTTTTTTGTCAACTCCGTCATGTTCGTCAACTCCGAAAAAAATGCTTTTCCAGCTTTTTTTAGAAAACAATGTTACTTTTTAAAAACATTATTGTTCTAATATATTAAACACCAACTGAACAACATGTATCAATGTCTCATTTGCATTGAAACTACAAATATGTATGTTTATTTCTAATTTGGAATGTACAAAATGGAAATTTTTCAAAGTTTGGTTTTCCAAAGTCCTGAAAAATGATAATATAAAAGTATAAAATGCATTTAACTGCTTTAGTCTGTTAAAACCCTCCAGTAATTACATCCCTAATGACTTAGTATGGTAGTTGGATTGATCAAATTAAAATAAAATGACTTTTTAGATGTCTGACGGAGTTGACACATATCGTATTATAACATCAACAAAAGCTGTTTTTTACAAAAAAATCTAACATTGTAAACCTGTTCCTTCACATGGTTGGTTGGCTAAGACCTGTGTTTATATATGTGTCTAGTCAAAATGTATGAATTATTAATTTTTTTTTGGAAGATTTACAAAGTAGTTTTGTCCCTTATCTCAAGAATCCCTGATATATATATATACATAGATTATTGTATAAAAGGGATAACCAAGTAGCCTAGATGTTACACTCAAACACAGGCTCAAAGCCATGACTACAATTGAGTAAATGTTAAAAAAAAGAAAGAAAAAACATTTTTGTGCCTGGTAGCCAGGCCAGTCACATGCTCACACACAGTAGGTTTTGAGTCCCACAGGTGACATGTGGGCCTGCCATTTTCAGTACTATTGTAATGTGGCAATAAGTCAGAACTCAGAAAAAGGGATAATGAGTATGACAGTATGTTCAGTTTGCTACCATGGAATGTCGGAATGTGTTTGAAATTAGCCCAATGCCATAGGCACACTATAGGCTATTGAATTTTTTTTTTTTTTTTTTTTTTTTTGTAGTACAGGTAAGAAATTCAAACTACTTTCACCCCTGCTCGCTCTCACTATCTATCACTCTCTCTCTCTCTCTCTCTCTCTCTCTCTCTCTCTGCGTGTGTGTATGTGCCTGTGTGTGCTAAAAATACTCTGAACAGGAAGTACTAAAAAAACCTCAATATAGTCTGTAAGCCGCTGTATCTGTCAGTGTAACTTTTGACATCTTGTACCTCTGTTGGCAAAAAAAAACCCTCCATATAGGTTGTTTGTGTGTGTGTGTGTGTGTGTGTGTGTGTGTGTGTGTATCTGTCTGTGTACTGTACCTTTTGACTTCTTGCTCTTCTGTCTGTAAAAAACTCTATGTAGGCTCTGTGTGTGTGTGTGTGTGTGTGTGTGTGTGTGTGTGTGTGTGTGTGTGTGTGTGTGTGTGTGTTTGTGTGTGTATGGCAAAAGTACCTTTTGACTTGTTGCCCCTGTGTCTGTAGTAGGCTAGCCCACCACACATCACTGCCATGACCAGCACAATGCACAGGATCAAAATGGCCGCCCCAGAGTCCTCCTCTGTCTCATCCAGAAGCTCCGCTTTGTCCTTTGGCGCCTCACCAGCAGATGATAGGCCTGTGAACACACATACACACACACACACACACACTCAAAGTCTTAACAAAGTAATAATGTATAAAACAAGGTGAAACATTAGAGAATCGATAATGGCAGAAATATTTCAGGTATTTTACACTGTTAGCCACATGTTTAAAATATCAAACCAAAGGATATGATTGACAGCACTGAGGATTCAGGTACTGAACATCACAGAGGTAATTTATTATGATTATACTCACTGATAGTTGTTTCCGTGGTATAATCTGACTGGAATGTGTTGGGTGATGGGACAGAGGAGGGTGTTGGTGATGATGAGGGTGGTGGTGGTGACGTTGAGGGTGTAGATGAAGGTGAGAGAATGTGGTCCTCAGTAGGGGGACGAGGGGTCCACTTTGGGGAGGGAGGATGGGCTGAGAAACACAAAAATGGATAAAATAATAATGATAATAATAATAATAATAATAATAATAATAATAATAACAATAATTAGAGACCGCAGATCTCCACCAAGTCAATGTGGTCACAGATGGTTCTGGATCACCGATCACCACCAAAATTGAATCAGTTCTTACTTGTCCCAATACACATGAATATTTCATCCAAATCCTTGCAGTACTTTTCGAGTTATGTTATACACAGACAGACAGACACACACACATACATAAAACAAAACCTCCTTGGCGGAGATAATAAGAAGAAACTAGAGAAGCGCTCAGAGAGCGCAGACCTCCATCAAGACAATGTAGTCACAGATGGTGTACTGGATCACCGATCGCCACCAAATCGAATCAGTTCTTACTTGTCCCAATACAAAATAAGTGCAGCACTTTTCGAGTTATGACAGACAGACACAGAAACCCACACAGACACACACGCTGGCGAAAACAACCTCTTTGGCGGAGGTAATAAGACAATATGCTTCACAAATGATTCTGACCTTGTGACACACGTAACTTGACTTCAGTGTACACATCTTTCTTTCCAAATCCTGTTGTAATGCCACACCAATACTGTCCAGAATCCCATGCAGTGAGCCCAGTGATGGTCACAGTGAAGACTCTAGCAGTGATGTCATCATGCAGAGAGAATCTACCATTGACTGCATTTTTCTGAATTCCATCACTCTTGACAGGAATGTCTTTACTCCCAGGGTTACACTTTCCTCTGCAGAGGTACTTGGGGTATCTCTCATATCTTCTTTCATATGGGCATCTGATTACTGCTGATCTACCCACATATCCAGTCACATGGATAACAGACTCCACAAGTTGTACATCTGCACGCACACACACACACACACACACACACACACACACACACACACACACACACACAGAGACAGAGAGAGAGAAATAGATATTAGCATTAGAAGACAAATTGTGTTTTTGCTATTTAAAGCAGAAATAATGTCATAAGCCAATGACATCTTGTTGGCTTCTTTTGTCATGCCAAGGCATTAAAGCAACACACTCTCAAATATCTATTGATGCTGCAGCGTAAGCAATGGGGTGAAATTAGAAGTTTGTGTGTGTGTGTGTGTGTGTGTGTGTGTGTGTGTGTGTGTGTGTGTGTGTGTGTGTGTGTGTGTGTGCGAATACAGTCAACTCATGAAGTATCAGTTCCATACACAGTTCAAGGCTAATGGGTTCAATGAACCCACATTTCAGGGACAATTGGTTCAATAGACTCACAATACAGATAAGAGCAGAACTGATGAAAGTAGAACTGGTAGAACTGATGCCTCAAGTTCATTCCTTCCTGTGCCAAACATGACATATATTTTAAAATAGTGTTTATTTTTTTTAATGCCAACATGTCCACAACGGGCACATTTCGGCCTATGCTGTCCATGTTGGCATTAAAATAATACGTTCGATTAGAAGGTAACTCACCAGCAAGTAGGCAGAGTAAGATAAATGTTGTCTTCATATCTTCCTTTATTTTGATCTGCAAGCAGTTTTTTCAACTCTTGGACTTAAGGAAAATTATATAATTTTAAAAATCCATACCTCCATCTGTCCATCTGTCTACCTGCATTTCTGTCTATCTATGTCGGAGTCTTCTTCATACTCAAGAACACACTTCAAGTGTGTCTGTTAAGTGACTGCAGCAAAAAGCCCCTCCTCTTTCCTCTCTGAGCCACAGACCCCGAACAGCTGCCCATGACACATCTAGAAAGAAACAGAAACGAAACCTCCTAATGGTGTGACAAATATTGTTGAACTTGTTAGTTTGGGTTAGTGCAGAGTCTCTAATAACTTGTGTGTGTGTGTGTGTGTGTGTGTGTGTGTGGCTATATGAGCATATCTGTGAGTGCATATGCATATAGCAACGCAAAGCATTGAATACATACACCCACTGTACTAGTGCAAACTCACACCTCACCACACAATATTCAAACAATGAAAAGAGAGTTTATACAGTTCACTTAACATTTTTATATATTTTCTACATTTTGTCTTCTGGCTTCTTTATTTTAATGACTTCCCCTTCAGTTTTATTTTTGTGAATTTCAATCTTGCGAAACTCATCTTCAGCTTCCCTCTTGGTAGCTGCAGATGCCTTCTGTTCGATTAATATTTGCATAAAAAGTAGAAAGTGGAAAAAAAAAACATTTAGGGTACTGACAGATCAGTTCCCTTTTGTTATTTAGACACAGAGTGTCCCTCTGCCTCTCTCTCTCTCTCTCTCTCTCTCTCTCTCTCTCTCTCTCTCTCTCTCTCTCTCTCTCTCTCGCTCATGGGAACTTCCTGTGCAGTGCTCTACAGTAACACCCTTCTTAACCAAAGTGTTGCAGTAAAATGATCATACTGCAGCCCAGCAAAGTTTGTGGTTTACAGTAATGAGAGGTCCATACCAGCTGCTTTTATCTCAGAATCAGACTGACATTCGAAAGTTCATTTAAATATCTTGCTGAATTCAACTGCTGAGACATCACTAACCTAATGATTCATCAGTAATAGGGATTGTTTCAGCCTCTCCATGTTGTATGTGCACAGCTACTGTATGAGTATTTCCATAAACTCCCCACATGGTGATTTTATAATCTCAGATGCAAAGCAGTGCACAGTCTCTCTCTCTCTCTCTCTCTCTCTCTCTCTCTCTCTCTCTCTCTCTCTCTCACACACACACACACACACACACACACACACACACACACACATTTACACACAACTAATGTGTAGCCTAGTAAAGTGATTAGCATGCTGCATTTCAACAAAGGCCATCTGCTTTTTCCTCAGAAAGACATCTGAAAGTTCACTCAGTCAAATATCTAGTTTAATTGAACAGCTGAGACATCACTTATATATGAGTAATGGCAATTATTTTATTCGCGCACAGTAATGAATTTGGGCTGGTGAGGTGCATGGGTTTACTATGTGTCAGTATTTCACTGAACTTCCCTAATGGTTATTTTGTAAATGTGATCTCAGATGCAAAGCTGTGCACAATCTCTCTGTCATCTCTCTCTCTCTCTCTCTTTCTCTCTCTCTCTCTCTCTCTCTCTCTCTCTCTCAATCACACACACACACACACACACACACACGCACACACACGCACACACACACACACACACACACACACACACACACACACACCACCACCACCACCACCACCATCAATGTGTTGCAGTAAAACGAACAGTCATCTGCAGGTCTAGTTTAATTGCACTGCTCACACATCACTAACATAGGGTTGTATTGTCCCAAAAAAAGGATAGTGCTGTCTAAAACGCATGGAGCTAAGCACTTTTTTTTACTTCAACACCTGGGAGAATACTGGCCATAGTGGTTAAGCAGAAAAAATGCAGCCATCAGTAATGGTGATTGATGTGTTTCATTCTCTCTATTTTGTATGTGTTTGGCTATGGACTGGTGTTGGTGATGTACAGGGGTTTACTGCATATCAATGGAAAGCAGTGCACTCTCTCTCTCTCTCTCTCTCTCTCTCTCTCTCACACACACACACACATACACACATACACACACACACACACTCACTCTCTCTCTCTCTCTCTCTCTCTCTCTCTCTCTCTCTCTCTGTCTCGTTTCTCTCACCCTATCAGTATGTGGTCACAGTAGGGTTCACTTCTCTTTTTGATATCATGTCTATATCTGTTACAGACAATTAGGGCCATGTCTTTTGTCTACTGTGGTAGATTAACATGTCAACACAATCAGTGGGAAAGTCAAAACTGAAGAGAACAATGGAAAACAAAGGAGAACAAATGACTGAACAAATGTTAATATTATATGGTGGGTTCAGACATAGGACCTAAATTCCAAGCAAGCCTGAATTATATCTATTAGTGGAGACCATTTTCAACACATTTCATCAAGTCCTTCTAGCTAGCAAGTTTGCTGGTGCTAAGCTAGCGCAAGTGAATGGACGCTGTTAGCTAGCCAAATGAGGTCATATGTCCAAAAAAAATAACTATAGCCTGCGAAGAGACATTTAAAATTCAACTTAGGCTACCTGCCTATTATGTCACATTATGTTTCAAAAAGCTTCCCTCCTCCTCCTCCCCTTTCTCCTTCACATCATTAGTTGAACTATGTCATTCCCTCTTATCCACTGACACTTGATCTTTGCTAGCTATCCACCAGACCAAACAGGCTCATACCCAGGACTCATTATCAAACGATCTGATTGGATGAGTTTAGTGAAAATTCTACCTGTCATTCTAATGTTGCCACCTGCTGGAGGAGTTTGAAACCAGACATTACATACTAGTTTTTTTATTATTATTTATTTTTTTATATAGGATTATATTGCAGTAAAAATACATCCTGAATTAATGTAAATCAATAGAAATAATTGTTCATATAAAATATTTTCTAAAGACTGTGCATAAAAAAAAGATTGATGTGTGTGCCAGACGCTAGGCCAACCTCAAGAAGAAGTAAAGTAAAACCTTTTCCCAGGGTGCCCACAGTGTTCAGTGTTCACTCTCACACATACATCCTGTTTCAGCTGAGAAAGGTAAGACTCTCACGTCATTCTGATCAAAATGTGCTTGGACAAAAAATTGTCTGTTAATAATAATTTTTTGTCATTCACATACAATGAGTGTCTTCTATCATATAGACTCCTCCAGATAGGTAATGTTCAGCCGTGTGCTGACTGAATTCTTTTTAGGAGGTGATGTCTCTGGCCATCTCGCATCGCAACGTCTTTGCTTGTATATATAAAAATTGCAACAGTTTTATTCTCTTCTTTCTTGTGATACCTATACTTGCCAGGAACATGAACATGTGACTTAACCCAGTTATGATCACTGTACCTGGAGTTCTCAAAGTCGAGGAAGCATGCCTGGAAGGCTGCTTTTTCGAGCATTCCACGTCATTATCTGTCGCCAAGTACTGTTCCAAAGTCAATCATCCTTGTAAATTCTAGCGAGCACAGAGGGCTTTGTTCATAGATTTTTCAAGGATGCACTGATGGAACTTCATTTTTGAAGTGTAGGCTACGACTTCCAATGCGAGTGTGCTACCTAGGAAGCATTCTCAACTTTGAGAAACACTCGATATGTGGGCAAAAGCGCAATGGAATACTGAATAGCCATGTCCGTCAAAATGTTAATTTTTCATTGAAAGTGTAATGTATTGTTAATTCTGTCGATTCCTTTTCAGACAAGTTGCTGTGATGATGTTCCTGGTCATCCCCAGAGTGTCCCTACTTGTCATGTTCATGATTCAAGGTAACATTACTTTCTAGTGAATCCTGAAATTGTGGGAGATTTCATCTTATTTGTTGTGATAGCATATACTGGGGAAGTTAGAATGTGCGATGCTAAAAAAAATGCTTAAGAAAAATTCAAGTTGATGCTTAGAGTTTAAAAAAAACTTTGCAACATACAGTATATGTCATGGAAAAGAGATAAGCCAGAAAAGTGAGAACATCAAATTTGACATTCTTACTAATCAACCCAAAATAATTTATAAACACTTTAAACAGGTTATAATGCATTCATAACACTTTATAACTAATCATATAATTATTAAGGTAGGCACATTCTCAAAACTTTGCAACATACCACAATACTACCATGATAAAGAGATAGAAGAGAGAACATTCAATTTAGACTGATGGGTACACCACCTTCCTCTTTCTCTGGACTCTGTTTCCCTGAGATATAACTATGGAGTGATAAGGTCTGTCCTTATGCCTTTTACTGTAACTCAGTGGCAAAGGCTTCACTTTGTGTAATAATGTATTGAATTTACCTTAATTTTTTACCTTTTTATCCACTCTACATGTGGATTGGTTTAATCTTATTGTTCAAAAGAGCACTTGTCTAGTCAAACTTGCCATGTCTGCAATCCTTAGTGATTATCATGAGTTATGTTTAGCTCACATTACTTCATTTCAAAATGCAAATTTTATGTTTTATATTCTAGGTGTCCTTCCTCATGCATTGAGGGTACATTATCAGTCTACAAGCATCTGTGCTGCAGAAGGATCCTCAGTAGGCATGATCTGCAACTACACATACATGTCTCCTCAAGTAGCGATCAAGGACACTTACTGGACTGTAGTGGACTCAACCAATTCATCTGCCCTCAGGCTAGATTCAAAGTATACAAAGAGAAGTAGGATACGCAATAAAGGCCCAGTGAAATTAAAGAACTTGTGGAGTGGAAATTCTACTCTAAGCATACGAGGGGTTAAAAAAGAAGATGCTGGCATTTACTTCTGTCAAATAGTCACCGATGGTGTTGATGAAGGATTGCGTGGCAAGCCAGGAGTCACACTGACAGTAACAGGTAAATCAAATACATGCATTACTCAGAGTAGGTTAGGTCTTTACGTCTAGGACATGATTACTGTAAGATCTTATTGAGTTCTGATGTGTTTCTCCTGATTTCTAATGAACAGTTAGGAGTGAAAACAGATCATGTTTACATTTCCAAATGCATTCTATTAATTATTTAGCATAGGGCCTATAATTATAAGTACACCTTAAGTATTTTTTTTTATTATAGGACTAAGGTCTGTTACAAAATACAATCTATTATTATTCATATGAATAAAAACTTATTTTAGACTTCCACAGTCACCATAGACATCATTGTCTTGAGAAGTACTCCATAAGTGCAATTATGTCAGTGTATTCATTTGAAAATGGTTACTTTTGTTTGAAATACTGCATACTGTAGATTAACAAACAAATTTGTAATACTGTATGTGTTTTGAGAATTTGACATGCTGAACATTGTTTTAGAAATTTAAGAAGTACTGCCATTGTCCCAGTCTCCTTACATTCATATATTTTATTTAAGACCTGCATGTGCAAGGGGAAAAAAGCGTAAAGGTGGGAGAGCGTGTGAGGCTTACCTGTCAGAACACCTGTCCCCGGGGAAGCAACTCCTCGTTCATCTGGAGTAAAGATGGACGTCATATAGGAAGAAAGATGATCATGAATAACCAGCTGCAGCTCCACCATGTCAGTTTCGAAGATGAGGGCAACTACACCTGTGCTGTTAGTGGACACACTGGTCGTTCCTCTCCACCATTCAAATTGAGTGTTACAGGTGAGTTAAAAGACACACCATGAGCACTATCTAACCCCATTAATTAACAATACTGGCTATTCTAAAATACAGTTTTTAGAAATGCTTACTTAACTTTATTGAGAAATATTAATGTGAAAATCCCAGAGGCATACATCAATGTGTACATCACTAATTCTGGTGCTCTTGTTGCTTTTTACACACATACACACAGACACACACACACACACACACGCACACACACACACACACACACACACACACACACACACACACACACACACACACACACACACACACACACACACTCACCCCACACACACACACACTAACACACACACACACACACACACACACACACACACACACACTCACCCCACACACACACACACACACACACACACACACACACACACACACACACACACACACACCTAGGTCGTTCATCATTCAATCTCAGTGTTACATGAGAGTTCAGAGATCACTATCAAATGTCGTTAATCAACAATACTGGCTATTATGTATTATAAAACACGGTTTTCAGAAATTCTTGCTTCTTCTTCTTAGAAACATTTGAAATATTCTGGCGCTATCATTGCATTTTGCACAAATGCACACACACACATACACACACACACACACACACACACACACACACAGACACACACACACACACACACACACACACACACACACACACACACACACACACAAACACACACATACACACACACTCACACACCAGTGACTAGTCTGTGATCATCTTCCCATACAGCGATTCCAGCGATTCCAGAGGATCACAGTATGAGGTCACTGTACATTGTCATTGCCGTGACACATTGTGGAGTTATGGCTCTTCTCTGTGTTGTTGTTTGGAAGAGGTTTGTTTATTCAGTCAAAAAATGTTGATAATATTCTTTCATATGCAGTACATGTACAGTACATCAACTTTCTCACAATGATTTCTTGATATATAGTCATGGGAAAGCAAGTCAGAATGTCACAAGGCAAGTGAACGTGAGTGGAAATGTATTTTCAAAAATGTGCCTTTTTTCCTGGTACAAAACACAATGTCATTTGTTGTTGATGATGTCAAAACTATTTTTCTTTTTTTTTTAATTTTCCAGGATCAAGACGAAGGTCAATATGCCAACATTGGCCTCTGGCGATCAACCCAGGGTGAAGGTGCCCGTTCCCCAACAGCTGACGCAGAAGGGGGATCAGAAACTGATAGTGACACTGATACTGCAAGTCAGTATACAATCCAACTGCAGAGCCCTACACGTCCTGCAGGGGGTGCTGATGTGGATGATGTCCTGTATGCCAGAGTCAAGCCAAAGCACCTCAGAAAGCCTGTAGAAACTGAGGAGGGCCTTGATACCCAGTATGTTAGTGTCCATCCCAGATACTCCAGACAGTCTAGAGGAGATGAGGAGAATGAGGAGCTGTATACCAATCTCCAGCTAGAGGGTTCCAGTGTTCACACAGGGAGAGGTCATGATGAGGATGCCCAGTATGCCAGTGTCAAGTTCATTGGGTGAGTCTATTATTTCCCCCTCAGGGTTACAGAGCAGAGGTGGGCAATTATTTTTGCTGAAGGGCCACATTGGCTTTTAGATTTTGACTAAGGGGCCGGGTGTTACTAGTCAGCTGGTTGATGCCGATAAATTGGGAAGTCTCAAAGCAGTAACCCCACTTTTTCAGAGGACATGTTAACATGCAGGTTTAATTTAGGTGTATAAAGGTGTATTTCATGAATAAAACATTTAATATATTAGGCCTATAATCTAAGTCACCTTGGCTAAATTTATTCTATTTTGGGAAGGTTCCATGGGCTGGATTAAAGTGCTCAATGGGCCGCATGTGGCCCCCAGGCCTTAGTTTGCCCAGGGCTGCTATAGAGGGTCATTTAAAGCTGTATTTGGCAAGACTTTTTAGGTTTTCTGTATTTTTTGCCCTCAATGGTGCCTTCCAGGCAGAGCTGCCTTCAAGGCACTACTCCCCTCAGTTTAGGGTTAGGATGAGTGTTGAGGAGGTTAGGTTTAGGGTGAGGGTTAAGGTAGAGCCTTTTAGGTTGTGCTGCCTGGAAGGTGCCATTGGGGGCAAATAACACAATTGAGCGACTTTTAAAGTCAAGTTCGTAGAATTGTCTTTCTGGACAATGTTATTCTGGAAATAGTAAAAAACCTGAATTCTCTAGCTCCCTCTAAGCCCTGTAATCGTGATTGCAAAAATCCAGAGCTCCCGATAGTCTTCCACCAATCAGGTTCGGAGGGAGGGATAACTGCCTGTCAATCACAGCTGACATTGTGCTTAAGCGAGGGAGGAGTTTGAGAGGCTGTTGGGGAGTGTAGTAGAGACTGGGGGAGGGACCTGAGAATTGTATGATTTAGGTTTTTTTTTACTAAGTCTCGGAATTATGTAGACTTGCCGAATACAGCTATTTTAAACTGTAACCTGATAAAATAGGCCTAGTTATTGTTAATTGTAAGGTCTAGCTTTTTGGATAATATACAGTATCATTTCCAGGTGAATTGTCTGACCATACAATCCCCTTGTTGGGATCTGTTGGCAGTTGGCCAAACTGACCACTAGATGGCAGGGGAGTAATGTATCTGTAATGTTTGCCACCCAAAATTACTGGCCTTATTCATTGCCTTGGCATTAGTGTGTTCAACATTTTTGCATACAATACATTTGAGGCCTCTATCTGTACTCTACGGGAACTAAAGGTCTTTCGCTCTGGCAAGAATGTCTGTTGCATCAATTTAGCTAATAGCCAGCAAAGCCTGTAGCTTTGTTAAAGTTACACCATCAATTAATTACCCAAGCAAACAGGGTATTGGGGCCCTTCACCTCCCATAGCACCTACAAACCACATTGTTATAATATTCAAGCAACTTTCATTGATATAATTATTTGTGTTGAACTTACAGTTGTCTAACCCTGTCATATTTTATTGAAAAACACCATCAACTAGACTACTGAAATGATTAAACAGTCATTCTTGGAGGCCCCTTTCAGTCTGGGGCCCCATACCAAGTGCGTTGTTTGCCTGTCCTGTTACGACAGCCCTGCTTGCACCCCATGGATTCCAATTTCAAGAGTATGCAGGCTGTAAGGGAAAATAAAAGCCTACAGAAGTATTCTTTTCGCTATATAAACAGCTGTCACAATGACCCTGGAATTGCTATTATGTTATTTGCACGAAAGAGTTATCCATTTCCAGCCAATTAAGCCATGGACAATAGGACTATTTGAGCACATTCTTGTTTCTGGTATCTTCCCTTAGGACTCAAGCTCAAGCTGTCCAGGAAGAGTCTAATGTCGTCTACAGTAGAATTCAGGCCCACCACCCATTCGAGCAAAGGTAGGACAGGAATATGCAAAATTGTTACGTACATAAAATTGTATGTAATCGGAATCAGGTTAAATCTAGTGGGTCAAGTGACAAGAAGCATGATTGCATAGGATATGGTGATGTCATTTGCTGGGCCGCTTAAAGGTGCTTAGGGGGCCCCAAGCAAACAGGACATTGGGGCCCTTCATTCCCTGTAGACACCCACATGAACCACATTCTTATAGTTTTAAAGAATCTTTCATTGATATAATTAATTGTGTTGAACTTACAGTTGTCATACTCCATCTTATAGTTATATTTATTGATAAAAAACAACAAGGAAACAAAAAAAGTCAATCTTGTGGTCCCCTTTGAGCCTGGGGCCCCAGGCAATAGCCTGGTTTGCCTGTCCAGTTGTGACGGCCCTGGTCATTTGTCACATTGTTTTGCCTTGTGTTTATACAAACAGAGCTGATCTAAACGAGGAACAGCCATCTACAGCAGAGTTAACAATCAACAGCGAAACATAATGGAACACTCTGGAACTTTTGGAGAACATGACTTTGACCCATGTTAGAACTTGAAATGTGTAGTCATACAATACATTTCAGTGTAATTTACAGTAGGGTCTATTATTCTATTGTGATAAACACAGGACAATACTTAAATCAATGATTTTTATTTCTTTTGATTTTTGTTATGTACATTTAGTTTTCATTGTTTTCGAATAACAAGTCAATACTTTTGTGATTATAAAAACTATGGTCAGATATGTTGTTTGGAAAATTGTTAGGGCTATGAATGCCAGCCTACATCAGCTTTGCTAAAGAGGGAAAAAGAAAGAATAAAAATGTATGAAGTTATTGCATGGCCTCATCAGAATCCAGCTGTAAGATTGCTTCCCCAGACAGCGTCTACAAAACAAAAATACCATTTCCAATAAAATCTTTCCCTCACTGAATTACATAGGCTTGGTATCATTGATGCCAACAGTTAAATTGTGTAATATTCATCAGAGTACATCTTTATATAACATATTTTTTTATGAGAAAGTTGATACAGTGTGTCTATCATAAAATCAGGTGATAATCATTCGTCATATATTTATCATCTCAAGTCACCAGCACCAAAGTTGTAACAAATACAAGCAAAGTTTATAAACAATAACCAATAAAACAATGACATCTCAGTGTGACTTGGCTGGGAGTGTCAGGGTGAATAACGTCATAGTCAAGAAAACTTGTTAAAGTAACGAGTAAAGTAAAGGCAAGGTAAAGTAAAGGCAAAGTAAGCTGAACGTTACTTTGTGGCCCAGGAGCACCCCCTGCTAAATAGATGAGGAAAACAGCATCTGCAGGCAGGCCAGGAACACCAGAGCTACTGAAGGTCTCTCCACTACTGACCCACTAGGAGGTGTTGTGGTGGGGCGTGCTGTGGGAACAAACACATCCAAATTTGAAACTCAAATGTTAAGCTCATGTTTTTTTTGTTTTGTTTTTTTTTTTCCTTTGAAATTGATAAAATCTTCATAATGTTTGTAACTTGATATATCCATTGAAAGTAGTAACCACTCTCAAAAAGTGCTTTGAGGTTCTCACATACCACGCCCAATAATCCAGCCCAATGTATAATATATCATAATATTATGTAATAATGGATGATGGCCAATCATCGTTACAGGGAAACATATCAGCTCTGCCTCTACATTATTCTATCTACAGTATAAGTCTTCAAAAAAAAAAAAAAAGTCACACAGCCACTTGTACGCCCATGCGTGTTCAATGCATGTACTGCACCATATAGTTTACAACAAAAAAGAGGGCCTCACCTGGAACTGTCACCATCTTAGTGGCTTGGACTGATCTCTGGGCCAGTGAGTTTTCTGCAATACACTCAAACTCTTGTACCAACCCGGATCCTGCTGGGGTCCATCGAATCTCATCTCCCAACACTGAGATGGCACCTTGGGGGAAGCCATGGGAGAACCACCAGGAGGTGGTACATTCCAGCGTGCAGTTGGCCTGGCAGGTGAAGATGTGCTCTACTCCGGCCTCTGCTACATCTGGGCCTTGGATGCCAACAGCCATTGTCCCCACTGTGGGGATTGGGGAATAAAGCAAAAGATTAGTGCACCCTTATACCACTGCTTGGTCAAATTTCCTATTGTGATGCCCTATTTAGAACGTGCATTATTTTTCAGGTAACCGCACGGCTATGAAGTAGTTCCACTTTTCCGTCCATATTCAGACTTGCATATCAATTCGCCCAACTCGCTCTGACTTTTAAATAAACTGTCACGTTAACACAAGACCACAATTTAGTGACCCAACCAACGTTCATGACACAGCAACATTGTAACTTGTGACTGCGATGGTTTTTAACTCTGTCACACTTCGTTTGGAAATATGGGAGACGGTGAATTTACAGAGCCCAAGACATGTTAGAATCTTTGGATTTAGCGCTTGACAACGGGAGATGGAATTAACGACTGATTTAGAAACTGTACATTAGAACTAGTAACGACAGTTTATCTTGGTAAATTTTGTTTGAGACGATTTGTGGTGGAAAGAAGTAGTTCTGACAACTAGCTTGTCTTCAGCCATCAGTAGCCACCTAGCCATCAAAACGGGCATGTTGTTAGTCAAACCACATAGCGGAGAAGTGGCAACAGTGGTATAAGCGGGATAATGAACTCCGTGGCATGCAAATATATAAAAATAACGTACTTATCGAAGTTATAAGGCAACTCGGCCTTCGGCCTCAAACTTCGAACATGCGTTATTTTTATATATCTGCACGCCGTGTCGTTCATTATCCCTTACATATTTTTTTGTAAACACTGTGGGTTGGATATTGATGAAGGCTACACCAGATATCTTGCACTATAGTGTATCTGAGATATGGAAATGGTGCATTTCAGATCAGACTATATGGACAAGAATGGCACACATTAGTCTACACATTAGTCTATTTGCCTTTTTGACCAAGGTGCAGCATAGATAACAAATTAAACAGCATTTCATATGTCATATTTCATGAACACTGCGACTTGGATAGTGAGGTATACTACATTAGTATGACCTACAGTAACTCATAGTTTATTTTTTAGCTCAGGCTCATGCGGATGACAATGGCGAACATTTGTCTGAACATTGACCTGATTTTTGACCTTTTGCATGTGCTGTATAAATACTCCATGTAATAATCATTGCCATAATAATCATTGCCACCAGAACATGTAACTCCAATAAGTGAACATTAAGTAGGCGAAATTAAGTGAACTCACAGCTTAGCAAGTACCCTCGACTAGCTACTTTTGCGGTGTCACTAGTCACCACACAGTCATAAAAGCCACCATCGGAGTATAACAGAGGGTTGAAGGTCAGTGTGGCATTGTCCTCGCCGAAATCCTTCCGGGAGTCAGTGGAGACACGGAGACCATCTTTGTTCCAGGCAGTGGTGACATTAGGGCCTGAGCCCTCACAGACTAGGGTGAAAGCCTGGCCCTCTTTTGGATGAGAGCTAGTATTGGCTTTCACCTGCACTGGATCTGTAGGATGAAACAAGTCATGCAAGTGGGCAGATCGAGAAAAAGTTATTTTTAAATACAATGAAGGAAGGAGCTTTTTTAAATACAAAAGCTCCCTCACTTCCCCATTCACAATCATTTAGCCCAATCAGTCTGAGCTAGTTCCTGCATGCGGTTCTTGTTCCTTGTGTGGGTGTGGGTGTGTGTGGGTGTGTGTGTGTGTGTATGTGTGTGTGTGTGTGTGTGAGAGAGAGAGAGAGAGAGAGAGAGAGAGAGAGAGAGAGAGAGAGAGAGAGAGAGAGAGAGAGAGTATACCAGGAGAGAGAGTGTGTGTGTGTGTGTGTTATCGACTTGTGCCTTTGTTGTGTGTTGCCTTAGTTTGTTAGATAAAATACAACATTTATGGGTCAGTGCTTTTCCTCTATCATGATTGGACTATAAGATAATTCATGGGTGAGAAGTAAATGTACAAAAATATGTTTTCAGACATAATAGTCTTGCCTCTAGATAAGCTGCCGAGTGTAAGTGTGATTTTTTTATCCTACACAAACGGAAATACACACCACCACTGAATTACATTGGCTTTGTTCAGTGAGGCCTATTTTGAACATTAAAGTTGTTGAAGATGGCATAGGTTGACACAGAGGTCTATCACACAAATTGACGAGACTTATTGCTAATAGGCTATGGATTATTTCAAGTTAAAAAGGCTCTGAACACCAAAGTTGTAACCAGGATACAAACAGCAAAGGAAACTGTGAAAAAAGGTATTGTCTATTCACTAGGAATTACTCTTTCTCCAAGTGGAATTTGATCAAAAGCTGAAATGTCAGTGGTCATATTATTACTGTAAGTAACACCAGGGATGTCATCCATTGCAGAATCAGAGGAGTGCTGAGCCGTATAACTGGATGAGGTACTCACTGTCAACTGTCACAATCTTTGAGGTTTTCTCTGAGTTCTTAGTGACAGGGTGGACGGAGATACACTCCAGCTTCACAAGCTCCTTGTGTCCGCTCAACGTAAACCTGAGGACGGGTCCCACCAGAACGTGCCCTAACACCCGCCAGATGTAATTACACGGGGGGGTGCAGTCTGCTGAGCAGAAGAAATCGGTGGGCACCCCTGCCATTATCACACTGGGCCCACGGATAGTTGTGTGGTGTGTGCCTCCTAGTCAAGAGAACACATAGATCAGTCTCTGGTTTATATACTTGTGCAAAGACAATAAACACCAGTGTTATTTACAACACCATTTTTTTATTTTTTATTTATATAGCACTTTGTGCCACCATACAGTGTATATTTCAAATTTCAGGCTAGCTCACCCTCCTTTGAAATAAGTTTGTTTTTTATTCTGTCACAGTCACATCAAACACAACCCTGTTCCAATGTGACTATATCAACAAGATTTCTCATCAGGAAAGGGATAGTTTCAGACCACAAGAGGAAGAATGTTGGATAAAATGTCAGATACGACAGATGGAATTGTTTTCACTTCTACAATTTGTCCACAAACAATGGAAACATCCCTGAACCTAAATCCAGGTTCTTGTTTTTATAATTTGTTTTGGTGCCATTATGGGAAGTTAGTAGACTCAGTACACACAGAGAAATGGAAGTGCCATTGTGTACCTAAGCCGGTACAACTGCTTGTCGCTGCGGCAGTACCCTTTTGAAGAACAATAATGTATCTGCGTATTCAATTCTATTAATTTTGTAGAGCGCTCAAATACAGTACATTGTCTTGCAGCGCTTTACAAACACTACGGGGAGCGTATGCAGGTACTTTTTTGTATCATAGCATTTAAGGTACACTTCTGTACCCCTCACGACTGAAATGTACCTGTCCCATCATGATTGTGCTGTACCCTCAAAAAAGGTACTACTCTGTCCTTTTAAGGTACACATGAGAATTTAAGGCAGTATAACTGAAATACATGCACAATCAACAAGTATACAATACATCTGAATCTTGTATTCAGTGAAAAGAAAGGTCACATCACTTTTCCAGTTACAATTTGAAGTACAAATAATTTCCAACTCAAAATATCTCAAAGGTAAATACACTTTAGTGCAAGTTAAGCCTATCAATATACAACATTATCATGATTTAACTCAATGGGTATGTGTCAGCCAGAACAAACAGACAGATACAAATATGTTGTCTGAAAAATGTTTTTTTGAAAAGGATGATTGACAGTCTGCGTGTCACGCTAAAATTAGGTTCATGGTCATGTATAAGTCCAATGTGCTGAAACAATTTTTCAATTTTAAAGGTTTTGGTGATGTTGTGGTGTAATATCCATTGCAGGCATTGACAGATAGGATGGACCATGTTGAAAGCAAAATACATACAGAATGCGCCAATGAATGCCTCTTCCAACACCAGTGCAGGAGCACACTTGATGTCCATCAACAGCTTTCTTAGTTCAGTGTCATGACTTGTGTCATTAAGTGTCACCTGGTATTTGTCATGGTTAGGGTTAGGGTATGTAAGTAGTCATGACAGGTTTATAAAGTTTATGACAGATTCTTGACAACGTCATGTCATAGTTAATGACAGTGTCATGTCAGTCTTATGACGGTACCTTCAAATAAATTGTTACTGCCTTTTTTCCCCAATATGTTTCTGACCGAATGAATTTATTGACTCTTTCTTTCTTGTCTCCACAAATTGCAGTTTTGCTGCACTCTCTCTGTGAAGTTTGTTTTGCGGTGTTTGGTTCATTGAAGCATAGAAATTACAGTTTTTCTCAATTGGTTTGGCTCATTTCTTGAAACTTAGATTACATTCTCAAAATAACATGGACAAATCTCCAAACTATCTTGCAGCTGTTCAAAACAGAGTTGTATTTTTCAATGCTTTCATCAAATTTGAATTGCATTAGTACATGTCTCTATTGTCTTAGTGCATTTTGGAAACATTAAGTAGCCTACAGTTTGCACAATTTACACAGTTTGCACATCTTCCAATTAAATAGATCTTGTTGATTTCAACTGATTAGTAAATTTTCAGTCTTAATGGCTGTTCTCTCCAAAATATATCAGCATGATTTCATTGTATACAGTTTTTTTTTTGAATGTCTAAAAACTAAAATGAAAATTTCCACACAATTTTCTAAATTATGTTACAAGTACCAAAACACTCCCTAAGATTTGCACCATATTACACACAATGTTTGCTTCACAGTTTTAGCAAAACTCTACACACAGTTATATACATAACACAGACACAGAAATCACTTCTCAGGTTCCGTATTTGCAATTGAAAGACACTGCCCTCCAAAATGCTGCACAAATGAATCCACTGAACAACATAGCCACTGACTGTAAACACACTCTAGTGCAAAATCGGAAACGCAATAAACATACATACAGAATACCTGCATAGGTTTATCCATGACAAATTTTGTCTGAAAATCTTTCTTTTCTTTCTCTATCCCTCCAACTATAGCACGTTCACAGCAATATCAAGCATAGGTGTGGTCTTGTTGCAGTTTATCCATATCTTTTGTCATCTAAATTATCAAGCACTTGCCTTTTCTTAAATAGGTTTTTTTTTTTTTTACAAATATGCTTTGTATTTGTCACCATAGTGTGTAACTGACCGTAATATTGTCTGATCATTGGAAGACTGTGTTACCAAAATGGAGCAAAATGGTGTTTTCATAAATGTGTTTTGACTGAACTCTGTCATTTTGCAAACAATCTAAGAGTTATGGAAATTTAGTGTGCCGTTTGGTTAATTGTGTATTTTTTGAAAAGAAGAAATCCTGTTTTCAAAATTGTGTCTAAACAGTTGAAAAAAAACTGTAAGTCATCATATGCATAAACGTCTGTTCAGTTGTCAAAATTAGTCAAGAGTAGAATATCTAGAATACCATACGAATCTCTTGAAATACTGTACCCTACGTATAATTTCCCTTGTTTATTTCATTCATATGTTTATTTTGCAAGATTATGCATTCAAAATATACATTTTCCTTATATTTTGGTGTATCAGTGCTTTATCATGAGAATAGTGTTTTTCACAACTGCTATTACATTTCTCTAAACTTCCATAATTTTCTTCAAACAATGTTGATGAAGGACAGGCTAAGAGACTTGTTGGAAATGAGGGATATATCAATGGTCCTCTGCCATATGAAAAACATCTAAACATTTTGACTTGTAGTGCTCACACAATGGCAAAGGGATGATGCATTTTGGGGGCACTGACTATTTGAATGAGATAGAAACTTCATTTTGGCACATGGGTGTAGAGCTTTAATCGGGCCTTAGAAGTCAGGCCCAGCCTGAGCCCGACAGGATTCTGCCCAAACCCGTTTGAGCCCGAATGAAGTTGCTTTTTTCAAAGCCCGAACCCAATTACAGCCCGACAAATTCCACTGCACGCACACAGCCATAGGCACTGGAAGCGGGGATGCAGGGATGCACTTTTTTCGATGAAAATGTAAAAATCTTAACACTGCACGAAGTTCATATTTGCATCGGCAGTCACTTTCTACTGTTCATGTTAGTAATTAATCCAATGCCTTGCTGCCCCTAGACATATGATCCCCGGACCCCGCACAATGGCAACAAAATAATGTTTAATCGTGAGACTTACTTTCACTTTCACTGCACAAGTTGAAAATATAGGCTAACGTGAATCTGGCATCGGTTTGCGATAAGCCTACGCAAGGCAACGCAATGCATTGTAAAGTCTGTGAAAAGTTATTCTTTTCGTGCGCAGAAATCAGTCAAATCGATATAAGCTTGCAAATTCAAGCAGTAATGTGGATAAACTTTCCCGAAAGAAATGAATAGCGACATGCTGTTAGCGAGTAGAACATTTATTTATCAAGATGACATAGAATGGATTAATTGAGTATTGTACCTTGTTCTCTGATGTTAAAATACAATATATTCAATTGTATTTTGTCAAAAAGAAGATCAAGTGATATTTTACAAGCCTAGTTAACACCTCATATTTAAGATGTGTATTGAAATGGGTTTTTTGCCTAACAACGCCTCACTCTGGCCACTGGAATGGCTTTGTGCTATTTGACATCATTTGTAGGCTTTGTTCTAATTCGCCCATCATTTAATGGCTATTAAATGTAGGATTTCCATATGAAAGAGGGCAGAACCATGCCTCATGTTCATGATAGCCCTTTGACCATCCACAACCTCTCTTAATTCATCAAAACCAATGTAAAAGTGGTTTTCCATTCTATGTCTCCTTTAAATTGCTGCTGTGCTCCCGTATAACAACCTGCCCCTGTTTCATGTTAGGAATTAATCCTATGCCTTGCGTGGATGGGGTCAGGCAGGCAGTTCCGCACACAATGAATGATGGCAAAATTGAGTTGTTAAAACTTTTTTTTAACATAATTTATTGACTGTAAGCTTCAGGCCACTTGGTCTTTCTTGACAAATTAAAATAAATTCTATCTATTGCGATCTATCTCACGCTAATCGAAATGCATCACCTGATCAGTCAATAACCACGCAAGCCTGAGCCCGGCCCGAGCCTGAATAAAATGACAGAAATTAAGACTGAACCCGACCCGAACAGTCGGGCCCGATGGGTCCCGTCGGGATCGGGCAAAAATCTTAAGCTCTACATGGGTGAACTTTTTTGGGAGACATATGAGCTTTGGTGGTAATCCATGGTGTTTTGCTGAACCATCCAGTTTAGTTTTGCAAAAAGTACTAAAGAATGTGGAGAACGTCCGGTCTGTTTCGAGAAATGAGCCAAAGCAATTGAGAAAAATCTTTGCAGTTTGGGTGGCGCTGACTATTTACATGGGAATGAAGTTAGGTCTGAAGCATGGGTGAACAGTTTTGGGAGAGATGTGTGCTTTTGCAGGTTAGCTGTGGTGTTTTGCAGAATCTTTTTCAAGAAATTAGTCAAACCATATAAAAAACAGCAAAACAAACAAACAAACAAAAGAAACTAGGGCTTACCTGCATCAGCGAAAGTGTTTAAGGAGAGAAAAATGATGGATTCTATGGGTAAGACAGATGACAAATAACATCAATGATAAAATGAATAAATAACAGGAATTGACCATTATCTGACCTACATACTGCATGTATGTCAGTTTGAAGTTAAAATGGGCATCACATTTCTATAAAATGTTAAAAGTAAATTTAATAATACACATAACTTACAAAAGCAGTGTGTGGGTGACTATAAAAGATAATAATGATATGAGATGTGATATGAGATATGTATGGAAATTTGTTAGCCTACCTGCTAGTGTGAAAAGAATAATAGTGTTCAGAAGATTCTTGTGAGCTGCCATTCTGTTCAAGAGTTTGTTTGTTGTAAGTTCCTGAAATTCTTTTGGGGTTCTTTACTCATATTATCTCTGAGATCCTGTTGATATCAATTTCTTTTATAGGGCTATTTAACTTCCTTATATGCATGGATTTGGGCAGGTCTTCAGCTGAGCCATCATAGATTAGAGAACAATGATGTTTTATTCATTCATTAAAGGGCAACTTCAGTCATTTTCAACAAGAGCTCTATTGCTCAAGCTACTTGAGATTAGCCAATACTGAAGACGCAAGAGATTTTGGTCCAACCATATAGGTTTCCTTGAACAGAGAATAATTGTCACAGGGTGATGAATAGCAGGCCGAAGGAACGGGAAAAATGTGTCTTGTCTTTACCCGGACTGATTTGGGCACTGCTCACAACAATAGATTGCCGCGATCTCATTAGTGTTTAACGCAATGCAGGTGTTTAGCGGGAAGCAGTCAGCAAGATGATTGGGGGTAGACATCTGTGTGAAACGCTTTTAACCTCGGACTTTTGAGTCACACAGTATGCAGGAGAGCAGGCCGAAGACGCTGGAAAGTCTCGGAGTGCAACTGAAGACTGGGATGAATGAGGAGTCTTGAAGGTTGAACGTTACGGAGGAACGTGGAGCACCGTGCGCCGGTGGAATTGTGCCGTCAAGCTACAGAGGGATGAGTGATCCTGACCAAGGAAGCTAAGTGATCTTTCCTTTTCTCAGATAATAGTCTAAGGACCCGGGACTTAAGTTTGTGTGTTGAATACTGCCCTGTTCCTTGCTTGCTTAATTGGTGTTAAGCTACCACTAGCCTGTCATCCTTCGTGTGTTTATGAAAGCCAAGTCCATCGCTGTTACATCGCCGAAACCACTAGCTCACCTAAGTTTCAGAGTTGTTTATGAATGCCAAATCCATCACTGTTACATCATTGAAGCCATTAGCTTACCTTGGTTTGAAGTGTTTATGAATGTCAAGCCCACCACTGAGTAAATCATTAAAGCCCATTAGCCTGCTGCCTTCCCTGTTCTGATTACCAACACCATGCCAGCTGCTGTTACACTGCTAGGGCCACTAGCCTGCCTCTCCCTGGTGTGTTTATTGAGTGCCAAGCCCATTACTGTTACATCGCTAACACTCGCTAGCCTGCCATCTCTCCTGGCGTGTCTATTGAGTGCCAAGCTCATCGCTGTTACATTGCTTAAGCCCACTAGCCTGCCACCTGTCCTGATGTGCCTATTGAGTAACCCCCCGCCTGCCTCGCACTCCACTTTCTGTCCTGGACAAGCTTGCTCGGCGTCCAAGCCCTGTAGCCGCTGCCCCAGAAGGACCGGAGACTTCAGTCCGCCCTAGTGCTAGAAGTGATCGGTATTCTGTGTCTGTATTGATGTGGGTGTTCACCCCACGTGTTAAGTGCGTT
Source organism: Sardinella longiceps (assembly GCA_027497455.2). NCBI lineage: Eukaryota > Metazoa > Chordata > Actinopteri > Clupeiformes > Clupeidae > Sardinella > Sardinella longiceps. Next base: position 56,223 of record JAODXP020006253.1, read on the forward strand.
TCCTCCTCCAGGAATTGAAACGGGTGGAAATGGAATGGGATAATGGAATAACCTTAAACCCAAGCGAGGAGACACTTGCAGAACCAGCAAAAATGGCACGTGAGTTAGGCATCTTAGTTGATGAAGTGGAGAAGCGAAATCTAATCCTCTTCTCAAAATTAAAAATTGCAGTGACCAATTCGAAGAAGAAGGCTTCTTTTCACAAGGAGCAGAGGAAGACTGGAGCTGGCAGCATGTTCGTTTCTGGTCTCACCCCTCTGGAGGAGCGAGTTCTGTGGTTTTATGCCTCGGGCAGCTTTTACAAGGTGTTGGGGGACAGCCTGGGGCTGAGCAAGGCCTCTGTCTGGCCTGTCTGACATCGGTCACCGAGGTGTTGCTGCCACTTGCTGGAAGGATTGCCTTTCCATCCACACCAGAGGATATCGCGAAGACCACCCAGGGATTCCACAGTGTCGCCGGTCTACCCCGGGTTGTGGGCGTCATTGATGGAATACTGATCCCAATTGCCAGATCCTCTGTCAACGAGCCCATCTAGTTGTGCAGGAAGGGCTTCCCGGCACTGAATGTGCAGATGGTGTGCGATCATCAGGGGGTCTTCACTGACATTGTGGCCAAGTGGCCGGGCAGCACACATGATTCCTTTGTATGGAACAACTCTGCCCTATGTCAGGCGGCTGAGAGGGGTGACTGGGGGCTGCTGGCTCTGCTTACCCCTTTCCAGCAGCCCAACACCGCAGTAGAGGCCCGCTATAACAGAACCCATATCACCACCCGCAATATCATGGAGAGGGCCATCGGGGTGTGGAAGCAGTGGTTTCGGTGTATCAGCAAGATGGCTGGTGGCGTCCATCTCCATCCAACGGAATGCTGCGTTGTGGTGATTGCCCTGCTCCACAACATGGCTGTGCAGGCCAATGTACTGCTGCCAGAAGAGGACATGGTGTTGGAGGCAAAGATGTCAATCCTCGAGGCCTGGAAGTGAGGAACAATTTAGTGCACCACATGTTTGGTCCTTACAGCACCTGCCCATACCCCCACCTCTCCCTTATTTTGTTTTTGGTTGTTTTTCGTCAACATTTATTTCTCCCTATTTATGTTATTGTTTTTTTTTTCTTTTTTGTTCTTTTTGTGCATCAAATGGTGCTCAATGTGACAGTTTTAAGACCCAAACAGACGAGGAAATGGTCACGTGAGGCTTC
>JAODXP020006254.1:0-7500 GCA_027497455.2 Sardinella longiceps
CTGGAGAGACACAGTGGCCGTCATGAGTCTGGACCTCACAGCTCCTGCAACGAAGGTGAGTGTGTGTGTTGTGTGTGTGTGTGTGTGTGTGTGTGTGTGTGTGTGTGTGTGCGCAACTAGAAGACTGTTGTCTCTGTGTGTGTGCATGTGTGTGTTGCTCTGGTAGGAAGCCCAAGTGCTGAAGTAAAGTCTGTGTGTGTGTGTGTGTGTGTGTGTGTGTGAGTGCGCCCCTGTACTTAAGGTAGACAGGCGTCGCAGAAACCTTTCACTTTAATTTGTGTGTGTGTGAGAGAGAGCATGTTTGGATGTTTGTTTAGCTCAACCAGGCTTCTGTAAAGACACATACACACACAGACACACTCACTCACACTCATTCTTTCTTTTTGAGCCAAGTTAATTTCTAATAGCGCAATAGAATCTCGTAGGCTGTTTCTTGTACAGTAGGTTATTGTCCAGTGGTGGCATCATGGTGTGTGTGTGTGTGTGTGTGTGTGTGTGTTCTAGATTTTGGATGCTAATAAGTGTGGATGTGGCATTCCTTTGGTGTGTGTGTGTGTGTGTGTGTGTGTGTGTGTGTGTGTGTGTGTGTGTGTGTGTGTGTGTGTGTGTGTGTGTGTGAGAATCCGGTAGGTTGTTTTCTGGTAGGTTCTGTCCCAGAGACAGGACAGAGTCTCTGCTGGGTTTCACTGCTCTGGTTTCACTGACTACTTTATGCCCCCAGTCTCACAGTACTCTACATCTAAAATAAACCAGAGCACACACACACACACACACACACTCACACACACACACACACACACACACATACGCACGTACTGAGAGACTGAGGTGGTTTCACTGACTTTCTGTGCTCTACATCTAAAATAAACCACACGCACACACACACACACACACACACACACACACACATACTGAGATACTGAGGTGGTTTTACTGACTCTCAGTGCTCTACATCTAAAATCACACACACACACACACATACTGAGAGACTGAGGTGGTTTCACTGACTAGTTTATGCCCTCAGTCTCTCAGTACTCTACATCTAAAATAAGTCACACCACAACTCATAAAGTAAAACTGCACTGCAGTGTGTGTGTGTGTGTGTGTGTGTGTGTGTGCGCTAGATGTTAATAAGTGTGGATGTTGCATTCCTTTAGGTGACCTTTGTATGAAAATCACACGCTTCTCCACAGAACAGTCATGTCTACATGAATGAATGAATGAGTGAGAGATGAAATTAGTGAGTGAGTAAATGAATGAATGAATGAATGGATAAATTAATAGGATTGAGTAGTGGCCTGGTTCAGGGAGTATCTCGTTATTTCCACAGGAGAGTCATGAGTGTGTGAGTGAATGAATGCATGAATGAGTGAATGAATGAATGAATGAATGAATGAATAATTGATTAACTCATTGACTGCCGATGACGTCTTTAGACGTCAACTGAAATACTACCGTTCACTGCCAATGACGTCTTTAGACGTCAACTGCGTTTTTTAATGGGGCAGGCTGCAGAAAGACCTAGGGAACCTTGTCTGTAAATATCAGAATTCTCCGTCGAAAATTGTTATTCCAAATTGATCCTGAGGGTGGCAGTGTGTCACTTTGGATGTGAGATGAGCATAGATTCATAGGTATAGCCAAGGGAGAAGTAGAGAAAGCTAGCAAAGTGCAGACGTAAATGCCGCTAGCAAAGTGCAGACGTAAATCGGAGAAGTTTAGGCAGTTCCCACTCGATCAGAGTATGTGTCACTGCCATAGTAGTTCGAGTAGTGTTCCGATCGTGGGAGGTGGAGGAGATCAACCTTGGGCAAACGGAAATAGCAGTGGTGACTTGTTTCACTGCCCAGCTAGCTCACAGTTCCGGGTCAGGTAAGAATTTGCGAGCTGGATGTTGATTACTGAGTTCTCGCTGTTTACCTTGTTACAACAATGTCTATTTTATTACCAAAAGCCCCCTGTTACTGTTGTTTTTGTGGTCTTATCAAAGGAAGACATTTTCCCGATGTTTGACGTGCTAATAGACCGAAAAATGCGCGCATCCAAGACACTATCGTTGTCAAACAAAACGCTACTTTTCTCCCTTCTTAAGTCAAAAACGGGAGTTTTTGGAGAAAGTAGCTTATGTTCGCCTGCTGATTTCTAAGCAATGGAAAGGGGTAGAAATTAACTTATTTTTTCTGGTGAAAGAAGAGAGTCTGCTCTTTCTTGTGGTAGTTTCATTGTTTATGTAGTCATAACACAAAATATTCGGTGGCTCTTTAAAAAACTCAAAATTCTCCAAAACTTCTGGCAGTATGGAGCTCTCTATTCTGAAAACGGCTGGCAGTCAATGAGTTAAAGGGACATTCCACCTTTGTATGAATATGGGTTATTCACCCTCTTATCTGGAGTTACATCTGCGGATAAAGGGATTTTTGGTCTTGGCATGCGATTTCCTAGTCTGGCAAGCCCAATGTTGGCTTTAGCTTGCTATCTGGCTACTTAACATTCCAGCACCTATGCTAAGCTAAAGCTCAAATAAAGCTAAAATTGGGATTGCCATGCTTTTACCCACATAATATGTATCTCTAGTTAAGAGGGTGAATAATCAATTTTCATGAAAAAGTGGAATATCCCTTTAAGTGACTGAATGAATGAATTGAATGAATGAGTGAGTGAGTGAATGAATGAATGAATGAATGAGTGAATAGGATGGAGTAATGACTTTGCTCTGAGAGGAGTCCACTGTTTCCTCAGGAGAGAAGAGAATGAAGGTGAAATAGCATAATTATGATTTCACACAAGGGCATTTGGAGACCAGTCTGTCTCCATGCTCTCTCTCTCTCTCTCTCTCTCTCTCTCTCTCTCTCTCTCTCTCTCTCTCTCTCTCTCTCTCTCTCTCTCTCTCTCTCTCTCTCTCTCTCTCTGTGTGTGTGTGAGTGAGAGAGAGAGACGCAGTGAATATTGAGACAGAGTGACTGAGTCAGTGAGTGCATGGCTCCATCAGAGGCATTAAGCTACTTAATCTAGTGAGTGGAGAGAGAGAGAGGAAAGAGCTAGGAAGATAAAACGCTGTGTGAGTGTGTGTGTGTGTGCATCAGTATGGCCAATGACAAGTAGTGGGCATTGTGTGTGTGTGTGTGTGCGATTGTGTGAGTGGTGTGGTGGTGGTGTTCTCTGGTGTGTGTGTGTGTGTGGTATTTTTCCAGAGCACAGAGTCATGACCCATGTAAGCTCTAGTATCAGAGCTCATTAAATTATTCACCTGGAGCCCCACCCTCTCTCATGCCTCACCTGCCCAGGTGTGTCATTAACACACGCCCCCTTTTCTCATGGGGACATTTGAATTACAAAGTTTCCATCCATCATCAGAACATGCACACACACACACACACACACACACACACACACACACACACACACACACACACACACACACACACACATATACATACTTAAAAATATAAAAAAATAATGCATCACATGCCTACATGCTGGAAGGAAGGTGTGTAAACCTTCCTAAAATCTCATGCTTTCGTCAATGCTCTTTTGTAAATAATTGTTTTTTTTTCTGCACAGAGACACACACACACACACACACACACACACACACACACACACACACACACTTTGACAATCTCATGCTTTAGCCGATGCTGTTTTGTAGACAATTGTTTTTCTTTCTGCACAGACACATGCACACACACACTTTGAAAATCTCATGCTTTAGCTGATGCTCTTTTGTAAATAACTGTTTTCTCTGTCCCTTTTGTTTTGGATCCGTTAGTTCTGCGACTGACACTGAAGTCTTTATTTGGATATTTATATCCTTTGTGTGTATTTGTGTGTGCGTGTCTGTGTGTGTTTCTTGCCTTTTAGAAATCAATTTCACATCAGCGTGTGTGTGCTTTGTCTCCTCCTCTGGGTGGATGTTTGTTCCTATCCACAGTTTGTTAAAAGCCATTTACATGGACGTGTGTGTGTGTGTGTGTGTGTGTGTGTGTGTGTGTGTGTGTGTGTGTGTGTGTGCGTGTGTGTGTGCGCGTGTGTGCGTGTGTGTGTGTGTGTGTTTTAAAGCCATCTACACGGATGGCCCACTGCGCTGTGTTCTTATCAAGCAGGTTAAAAAAAAAGGTGTGAGGTGTGTGTGTGTGTGAGAGAGAGAGAGAACTCTCCTTTAAAGAGCCTTCTCACCCCTCTCTGACCTCTCTAATGGAGCTTTCAAAGGTGTGTGTGTGTGTGTGTTTGGATGTGTGAGAACTCCTTACCCCTCTCTGACCTCTCTAATGGTGGAGCTTTCAAAGGTGTGTGTGTGTGTGTGCGTGTCTTTCTCTGGTGTTGGGGGATGTTATTTGTGTATTTCATGCCTGTGTGTGTGTGTGTGTGTGTCTGTCTGTGTATGTGTCTGTGTATGTGTGTGTGAGCGCCCCAGTTTTTCTCTGCCTGTATTAAACTAGCAAGATTCTCCTGCTAACTAGACTTTGTGTGTGTGTCTGTGTGTGTGTGTGTGTGTGTGTGTGTGTGTGTGTGTGTGTGTGTGTGTGCCCCAGTTTTTCTGTGCTTGTATTTAACTAGTGAGCTGTTCCCGCTAACTAGACAAGAGTTGCAGCCCAGGGCACCTTCCAGAACACTTTTCCCTTCTGGAACCCTTTTCCCATCCGGAACACTTTTCCCCTCTGGAACACTTTTCCCTGCAGGAACACCTTTCCCCTCTGGAACACTTTTCCCTTCCGGAATCGTCAGACTTAATAAGTTCCAAGCACTAGAGTTCTTTTCAAAGAAACAGTGTAATAAATAGCCAGGCTGTGGTTGGTGTGTGTGTGTGTGTGTGTGTGTGTGTGTGTGTGTGTGTGTGTGTGTGTGTGTGTGTGTGTTTGTGAGAAACAATGTAATGAATAGCAAGGCAGAATGTACCTTCAAGGAATTCTCAGAAATGCAGAATGTGAAAAAGAGTGGGATGATGAGGCGGTGTGTGTGTGCGTGTGTGTGTGAGAATGTAGAATGTAGAAATAGTGGGATGATATGGCTGTGGGGGTCTATGTGTGTGTGTACACGAATTTGGAAAAATAATGGGATGATCAGGGTGTGTGTGTGTGTTTGTGTGTGTTGTTTGACGATCTGAAAAAAGTGTGATGAAGCTGTGTGTTTGTGTGAGAATGCGAAATACAGTTGTTGGATGAGGCTGTGTGTGTGAGAGAATGCGAAAAAAGAGGGTGTGTGTGTGTGAGTGAGAGAGAGAGAATGTGAAAAATGGTGAGATGAAGTTGCTGAGTATTTCAATGGGGATGCTGAAAAGTTGTGACAAGTTGATTGCATTTAATTTAGAGGCTGAAATAACTTTTTAATGCTGTGTGTGTGTGTGTGTGTGTGTGTGTTTTGCAGAATGCCTTGGGAGTGAAGTCTCGTGGATGAAGACGCCGTCAACAGAACAGCTTGGAATTTGGGTAGGATCATTATTTTTATGTAAACAACCAATTAAGCTAGAGTTGTGAGAGGTGTGTGTGTGTGTGTGTGTGTGTGTGTGTGTGTGTGTGTGTGTGTGTGTGTGTGTGTGTTTGTGTGCGCGTGCATGTGTGTGTCACTGTTCTGATGCCAGAAATATCCTCTAATTGGTGAGTGGCAGGTGTCTCAAAGGGTGTGTGTGTGTGTGTGTGTGTGTGTGTCACCTGTCAGTGTGCGTTGAAGTGACGCTCTTTGAGTTGCCTATCCGTCGATCGTGACAGAATCCTGTGTTTGTAAACAGAAGAGTTCTGCAGCTCCAGTAAATCTACTAATGAATCCCGGTGGCTTTCACAGCCTCCTTACTTCCTGTTCCTACATTACCCACAGGGCCGAGCAGCTCCTTACAGTACTTCTTGTCACGCATCAGCCACCTACATTACCCACAGGGCCGTGCAGCTTCTTACTTCCTGTCACACATCAGCAGCCTTCATTACCCACAGCTCCTTACAGTACTTCCTGTTACACATTAGCAGCATACATTACCCACATGGCTGTGCAGCTCCTTAATTTCTGTCACGCATCAGCAGCCTACATTACCCATAGGGCTGTGCAGCTCCTTACAGGCCGCGAGGAGTTTATTTATTTTTATTTTTTTTTATTTAACCTTTATTTAACCAGGAAGTCCCATTGAGTTAGAGTAACTCTTCTTCCAGGGAGACCTGGCCAAGAAGGCGGCTTAAAAGTTACATTACAATAAAACCACAAGAGACAAGACAGCTACATAACATCTAAACAGAAGTAAACACAACAATATTGAGCATGCACAGACAACCAAAAAGCATACAGTAGTCATGGCAAAAAATCAAAAACAGTTGCATCTGTCAGTTAATGATGATTTTAACAGGTCTTTAAAGGAATTTATGGATGGAAGAACTTCAAGATTTAGAGTGGCTTGAAGTTCATTCCAGGCTTTAGGTGCAAATGATGAAAATGCTGTTTTTCCTAGTTCAGTTCTTGTAAATGGTGTATATAAGAGTATTTTTTCTGATGACCTAGTCCTGTAAGTGCTATCTTGAAAAGAAAGTAAATTAAAAATGTATAAAGGTAGTTTACCCATAAGGGCTTTGGCAATAAAAGTCAGTGCATGAATTTTTCTCCTTATGGACAGAGAAGACCATTGTACAGTTTCATAAAGAGTGCAATGGTGAGTCCTGGCTGATGCACCTGTGATAAAACGTAAGGCTGAGTGGTACAGCACATCCAGTTTTTTAAGTAAGAATAGACTGGAGTGCATATACAGTGTATCCCCATAGTCAAGTACTGACAGGAACGCGCTCTGAACTAACCTTTCCCTTGCAAGATAGGGAAAGCACTTCCTCATTCTAAAGAAAAAACCCAACTTTGGTCTAAGTTTCTTACAAAGGCTCTCAATATGGACACCAAGTGGACATCTTATCATCCAACCAGATCCCTAAATACTTGTAGGATGATACTCTTTCTATTTCAGTGCCATCTAGTGTTGATACACTAATGTTAGGTGAAGAGCGTGATTGTGTGAATGACATTGTTTTAGTTTTTTTAGCATTCAGTACCAACTTTAGCTCAATAAGAAATGTTTGTAAATGATTAAAAGCAGACTGCAGTTGTGTAAATGCAGCAGTCACTGATGAAGCTGTGGTGTACAAAATAGTGTCGTCTGCATAAAGACTAGACTAACTGTAATAAGTTTGTATTTTCCCTCACTGCTAGTATTCAGACATCCGTTTCCTAAAACTATAGTTGCTAACCAGTTAGCAACTTAATTAATTGGCAATGGGAAATTGCATTGCAACCAACATAGCTGCTAACTTAGTTAGCTATGCTTTTCTTTTTACACAGCAGTTCTTTGATGTTTTTAGCTGTTGCTGCTAGTATTCACCATTGCTAACACTCACTTGGACAATAAGTTAGTTAATTGGTTAATTAATTAATTATTTAGCTAGTTAGTTAGTTAATCAGTTAGTTAGTTTATTGTCCCTTGAGGGAAATTTGACTTCAGTCTCTCTACATTCCGAATCTCACTTTTACAACATCATG
>JAODXP020006254.1:17500-25000 GCA_027497455.2 Sardinella longiceps
CGACGTCGGAGAGTTCCGCTCAGTGTGTCCACGGCGGCTCGCCGTCCCCTCTCCCCTCGCCGCTGGCACGCAGCCCCGAGCGCTCGCTCGTCTTCAACGAGACCACCGAGATTTTCGCCCCGTTGCCCCCTCGTGGAGGTGGGGGAGGAAATAAACGGTCTCACCTACGGGACCCCCACCCCCACCTCCACCCCCTCCCTTTGCCACCTAAGGGCATCCTGAAGCAGCGCTCCCACGCTCCCCCTGGTCTTCCCCCCGCGGCTGATGGTCTGCGGAAGGCCAAGTCTGTGGAGATGCTGGGGCAGCCCAGGGGGAGAGCTGGGGGCTACAAGCCCAAGAGCACCTCTCTGGATCGGGAGCAGGGTGGGCTGAACCAGCACCAGCACCACCAGAACCAGGGTAAGAGCTCCCCGCTCAGCCAGCCCTCCTCGCCGTCCGACCTCAAGATGCACTTCCTGGAGGAGAAGCTCAAGTTCTCCCACTTCCTGGACGAGATCACGTGCCGCGTGCTCAGCCCCGCACACCTGCACCTGCTGGGGCAGAAGAAGCCCGAACCACCAGCGCCACCACCACCTCCAGGCCACAAGGGCGGCGCTAGAGGTGGGCACAACCTCAAACAGAGCCAGAGCCACGGGGGATCGGGCTCGGAGAAGGAGCGCAAGGGGGAGATAAAGCGGCCGTGGGACGATTGGGTGGCCCAGCATCAGGCCACCCGGCGGGATAGAGAGAGGGAGAAGGATAATGAGAACCTGTACCAGGCCCGGCCCAAAGAGAAGGAGAACCAGAACCAAGCCTACCAGGCCCGGCCCAAAGAGAAGGAGAACCAGAACCAAGCCTACCAGGCCCGGCCCAAAACTCTGCATGGGGGGACAAGCAGGAAGGAGAGTCCGGACCGGGACCGGGACCGGGAGCACGAGAAGTGGCGACACGACCCGGACAGAGAAGGGGCCCGGCCCAAATCCGAGGGACCCATCTACGCACGACTGGGAGGAACTATAGGAGGAGAAAGAGGAGGAGGAGGGGGAGGGGCCTCTAGGAGGACCAGCGAATCAGACTGGGAGGAGAGGAGTCGCCGTGGTGACTGGGAGGAGGAGAGGAGCCGTCGTAGCGACTGGGAGGAGGAGAGGAGTCGGCGTGGCGCCCATTCCCAGCATCACTTAAAACCACATCATCATCATCGTCATCATCATCAACAACAACAACATCAGCATCAGCACCACTCCATACCGTCTCCATACCAACCGTCGCCTCAGCAACCACACACACATACACAACAACAGCAGCAGCAGCAGCATCACCTCAGCCAGCACCACACTGCGGTCTCTCCGCCGGACTCGGGCCGGACTCACGCCAGAGACTCAGCAGCAGTGGTGACGGTGGTGGAGAAGTCACCCCCACTGCCCCCTAAAATAGGCTCCTCCCACTCAGCTTCCTCTCACTCTGACTCCGCCTCCAAGACCAGCGGTGCCACGCCAACGCCCCAGTCCTCTCCTCTCTCGTTCTTATCACAGCTCAAGGTATGTGAGGAGACAACACAACGCAACCCTCGACCTCTGCGTCCCCTATACGACCCCTATATGACCCCGCCTGCCGTCTTCCTTGTGAGGAGACAACACAACCCTCGACCTCTGCGACCCCTATATGACCCCTCTGCGACCCCTATATGACCCTGCCTGCCGTCTTCCTGTCTTCGGACCGATATGCGGATTATTTTCCTCCACAATCCCTTCCTGTGCATTTTCCCTTGGGAGTCATAATGGCAAGAGAGTGAGTGTGAGTGTGAGTGTGAGTGTGAGTGTGTGTGTTTTTCCCAGAGACTGATGATGATCAGGGGAAGGGAGTCCTCAATTTTACCCCCCTGGGATCTTCTCTGTCTCGGATAAATACACACACACACACACACACACACACACTCCCTCGGATAAATAACTCCTCCTCCTTGAACAACTCACCTGTGTGTGTTTCTCCTTAACAGCGAGAACTCGTCTGTCTCTGTATATTTCTCCTTAAAAGCCATCACAGGAGCACTGCTGCTTTTCCCCCGTGTCTGCTGTTACACTCTCAGGGGAGGGAGGAGGGAGGAGGGAGGGGGCGGTGGTGGTGGTGCGGGACATGTAGATAATGGGGTCCTTCTCCTTGAGAGTCCCACTGTGGCCTGTTATACTTTACTTTACTTTACTTTATTTTTCAGGACATTGCACATTGATGAACATGTATACATGTAAATGTGCCAGATTATCACAATGGCTAATTTCCATCTGGTGTCAAGTAGCAGGCTAGATGTTAGCAAGCAGAGAAATTAAAAGCAGAAGCATACACTTTTATACAAGACCCTTGGAAGGGGGTAGATATTGGGGACCCTCTCCTTGAGACCCCCCCCCCCACACACACACACACACACTGGGGCTTCACTGTCAGGTAGTGTAGTATATAGTATATCTGTCCCCTCTGCTGTGTGGGACACATGTAAGTAGTAGGGCCATTAATCAGGACTGGTGGTGAGGAATGTGTGTGTGTGTGTGTGTGTGTGTGTGTGTTGGTGGTGGGGAGTTGTTAGAGGATGGAGCTTGAGAGAGCGCAGATGGCTGTTGTTAGCTGTGAGCACAGAGTGTATCAAATACACTGAGACGGAGAAGCTTGGGTGAGAGTTGAATCCACCGAGAGACGAGTCGTCTGTTAGAATAGCTCTCTTTATTCAGACACTGCTCAATCTCCACCACACTACACTGCGGTAGCTAACAGTTAGTAGTGCTAACAGACACGGCTAAGTCTCCTCAGAGATCAGTAGTAGCATAGTTGTAGCTAACTGCTAATAGTTCTAACAGCTGTCTTCATTCAGACATGGCTCAGTGTCCACAGCACTACACTGCGGTAGTTAACAGTCAATAGTGCTAACAGACACGGCTAAGTCTCCACAGAGATCAGTAGTAGCATAGTTTTAGATAACAGCTAATAGCCAATAGTGCTAACAGTTCTCTTCATTCAGACACTCCTCAATCTCCATAGGGATCAGCAGTAGCATAGTGGTAGCTAACAGTTAATAGTGTTAACAGACACTACTCAATCTCCACAGGGATCAGTAGTAGCATAGTAGTAGCTAACAGTGCTAACAGCTCAGTTATTCAGTAATTCAGTTATTCAGTTATTCAGACACTACTCTGTCTTCACAGGGATTTGGATTATAGTGGTAGCTAACAATGCTACAGTTACTCAGTGGATAAAGCTGTGTCCATGTTGTTGTCATGACATTAGTGATGCAGTGTAGAACTCCCCAGTTCTCTTCAGTTGTATATAGACCTGCAGAGGGTTGGTGAGCAGAAGGAGGGGCTTAGAGCCCAAGCACAAAGGGCCACAGCTGAGAACCTTATAGTATATAGCAGTTTGGTGAAGTTAGTGAGCAGTTTGGAGATGGCAATGAGGTTAGTGAGCTGTGACTTAAATATCTGTGTAGAGACTGCACGTGAGGTTATGGAGAGCTGTATTGAGATTAGAGAGATAGTAGTGAGATAATGGAGACTGCATGGAGGTCATGGAGAGCAGAATGGAGATGGTATTGAGGTTGTGGAGACTTGAATGAGGTTATGGAGACTGCAGTGAGATTATGGAGCAGTTTGGAGACTGCAGTGAGATTAGAGAGACTACAGTGATGTTATGGAGACTGCAGTGAGATTAATGAGCAATAAGGAGATTGCAATGTGGTTATGGAGACTGCAGTGATGTTATGGAACAGGATGGAGACTGCAGTGAGGTTAGGGAGACTGCAGTGAGATTATGGAGACTGCAGTGAGGTTATGGAGACTGCAGTGAGGTTAAGGAGACCGCAGTGTGGTTAAGGAGTCTGCAGTGTGGTTGGGGAGACAGCAGTGAGGTTAGGGAGACTGCAGTGAGGTTAGATCAATAAATTGTTTATTTCCCTTTCGGAAAATTGTTCTGTGCCGTTTTCAGGTTGAGGTTGTGGAGCAGTATTGAGACTGCAGTGAGGTTAGGGAGACAGCAGTGAGGGTTATGGAGACTGCAGTGAGGTTATGGATACTATGGAGACTGCAGTGAGATTATGGAGACTCCAGTGAGATTATGGAGACAGCAGTGAGGTTATGGAGTCCGTAGTGAGATTATGGAGACTGCAGTGAGATTATGGAGACTACACTGAGATTAGAGAGACTGCAGTGAGATTAAGGGGACTGCTGTGAGATTATGGAGACATCAGTGAGGTTATGGAGACCGTAGTGAGATTATGGAGATTGCAGTGAGATTATGGAGACTGCACTGAGATTAGAGAGACTGCAGTGAGATTAGGGGGACTGCTGTGAGATTATGAGGACTGCAGTGAGGTTATGGAGACTGCAGTGAGATTATGGAGACTGCAGTGAGGTTATGGAGACTGCAGTGAGGTTATGGAGACTGCAGTGAGGTTATGGAGACTATAGTAAGGTTAAGGAGACTGCAGTGAGGTTATGGAGACTGCAGTGAGGTTATGGAGACTGCAGTGAGGTTATGGAGACTGCAGTGAGGTTATGGAGACTGCAGTGAGGTTAGGGAGACTGCACTGAGATTAGAGAGACTGCAGTGAGATTAAGGGGACTGCTGTGAGATTATGGAGACATCAGTGAGGTTATGGAGACCGTAGTGCGGTTATGGAGACAGCAGTGAGGTTATGGAGACAGCAGTGAGGTTATGGAGACTGCAGTGAGATTAGAGAGACTGCAGTGAGATTAGGGGAGACAGTACTAAGGAGACAGCAGTGAGCGGGCAAAAAAAGGGCAAAATCCCCCTTCATTCAGACTCCGTTGAGCTCTTATTGGCTGATAGAACTACTGCTGTGGTGACTAGACCAGACTATACAAGCCGTAATAAGTGTTAGCGTGTATTTATGCACTCCCCTGATACTCCAGTGCCACCAGAGAAGTAAGGACTACAGCAGTACCAGTGCTGTGATACCTAAACCACTGTGGTGACTCAACAGGACTCCGAACGAGACACGGCACAAATAGGGAAAGTCAGTGAGGCGACACAGCGGGATTCTGGGTGCAGTCGGTGTGTGATTGATGATAATGGTTAGCGGTAGCCGCGGATGCTAAGTGTTTCTCTGCACTGCTGGATTATGGATTTACACACACACACTAACACACACACACACACACACACACACACACACACACACACACACACGCACAGAGAGAGAGAGAGAGAGAGAGAGCTTCCACCCGTGTAGTCAGGCACAGCGTGATGGGCCCGCAGTTGGCACGGCGACAGAGCTGTCACATTGATTTGATGGCTGCACGAGGCATATTCCTATTGACTGGGGCCGCTAAGAGCACATCATGTAGCAACGCCAGGCCTGCCACTCACTGCACTTAGCCCCTCCCCTCTCCGCACCACACACACACACACACACACACACACACACACACACACATACATACTACACCACCAGCTGGCTTTCAAGCAGAGACTCTGTCAAAGCCATCAAATGTCCAAATCTACTGTCTGCATGTAATGTCTGCTTTTAAAAATACTTGCCCATCAAATGTCCAAATCAGCTGTATGCATGTAATGTCTGCTTTTTAAAATACTTGCCCTCAGTGCAATGCTGTCACCACCACCAGCCCCCTCTCTTTTTGACTGCATGATGATGATCTTCTGTGTAATTAGAATCAAGTATAGCTTTGAAGTACAATATTGAATAACTGAAGTGTCTGAAATTATGTTTGTAAATACTTGTGTTATTCAGTGTAGTGGTTCTAGCATATTTGGGGCCATTATTCCTTATTTATAGTTATGGAGAGTGTAAAGTGTCTAGTTTAATCTGGACTATTAATCCCTAAATAGTCAGGAAGTGTAAAGTGTTGCCTAGTAACAAGTCTACTTTAATCTGGACTATTAATCTGTAGTACTAGTCAGGTAGTGCACAGTGTTGCCTAGTGACATGTCTAGTTTAATCTGGACTATTAATCTCTAAATAGTCACGTAGTGTAAAGTGTTGCCTAGTAACATGTCTAAACATGTTTAATCTGGACTATTAATCTCTATTGATAATTATGAAGAGTGATAGTAACGTGCCTAGTTTAATATAGAGTCTAGACTATTCATTCAGACCGAGCTGTGTCAAATACACACACACACACACACACACACACACACACACACACACACACACACACTCTCTCTCTCTCAAGGCAACTCAGAGGAACAGACAAGAAGCCTGTGCTACTTCTGAGTCTGTCAGAGTGAGTTGTCAGTTGGCGTGTGTGTGTGTGTGAGAGAGAGAGAGAGAGAAAGAAAGAGAGAGAGAGAGAGAGAGAGAGAGAGCAATATGATGACTGTCAGTGCAGCTAACCTCTGAAGTGGCCCTCAGTGTCTGAAAATAAACAGTCTACTGTGAACTAACTCAATATTTCTCTCTCTCTCTCTCTCTCTCTCTCTCTCTCTCTCTGTCTCTCTCTCTGTATTTTGCAGGAGTCCTTATCAGACTCTGACAGGATCAAGTAAGTTCATATTTATTTATTTATTTATCTATTTATTTTATTTGTCCCTTTTTCTCTGCCGCAGTGACTGTGACATCTGAGTGCTTCATTTGGTTGTGGACTATTCTGGGTCATGTACTGTGTGTGTGTGTGTGTGTGATAGTTAATACTAGGTTGTGCTCGTGTGTGTGTGTGTGTGTGTGTGTGTGTGTGTGTGTGTGTGTGTGTGTGTGTGTGTGTGTGTGTGTGTGATGTGGTGTAAGTCTGTCTGTCCTTGTGAACTAGCGCCCTGTCTGACAGACCACTGGTCAACACTTCTAATTCACTAGTGTGTGTGTGTGTGCGTGTGTGTGTGCGCGTGCGTGCGCGTGTGTGTGATGAAGGAGAGAGGCTCTGCTTGTGTGTGTGTGTGTGTGTGTGTGATGACGGAGAGGAGCTCTGCGTGTGTGTGTGTGTGTGTGTGTGCGTGTGTGTGTGTGTGCGTGTGTGTGTGTGCGTGAGATGACGGAGAGGGGCTCTGCGTGTCTGTGCATTGGCACAGTTGGAAGACTATTAATCTAGCTTTAGGGTGCTGGTGCACACACACTTGTACTGTAGCCTCCCTGCTAGGTAGCTGGAACACACACACGTTCGGTGCACACACACACACACACACACACACACACACACACACACACACACACAGCACTTTGTCAGCATGCAGAGCTTTTTAGGCAGGTACGGGTAAAGGTGATACAGTGTGTGTGTGTATTTGTGTGTGTGTATTTGTGTGTGTGTGTGTGTGTGTGTGTGTGTGTGTGTGTGTGTTGATACTGTACATTGTGGAAACCCCAGAAGTAGCATGGTTGTTTTGGTATGTCTGACAAAATCCGTCCCTTGAGGAAAAATAATGGGGACCACTGCTTTACACACACACATGATGGAGCACTATAAAAGGTAATCAAGTCCATTAATACTTTTGCACAGCACATTTTAGAAGTATATTTTGGCACAGCACATTTTAGAAGTATATTTTGGCTCAACATGAAAGACTGCA
>JAODXP020006256.1:0-7500 GCA_027497455.2 Sardinella longiceps
TGATTACTGATATTCCATTCCGTCTTCAGTGTGTTAACTTTTTCTTCTTTTTCAAAACTGAATCTGACTGTCACATTATAAAAAAGGCCAGAATAAGACCAGTGTTCTGGACGCAAACTCTTATTACGCAATTCTCTCTCTCTCTCTCTCTCTCTCTCTCTCTCTCTCTCTCTCTCTCTCAGGTTGTCTGATTGTCTCATCACAGAGAAGGGTTGTGTTTCTCTGGCTTCAGCTCTGACTTCAAACCCCTCCCATCTAAAAGAGCTGGATCTGAGCTACAATCATCCTGGAGAATCAGGATTGAAGCATTTATCTGCCAGACTGGAGGATCCTGTCTGTAAACTGGAGATACTTAAGTATGTTCAAAAACAAACACCAGTCATATGAATATATAAAATAGATATATTAAAGTGATCCTTAGAAATAGTGTGAAGATATCAGACAGGAAGGTGAGCAGACAGACAGACAGATGTAAAATATTCACCCGTGTGAAATAAAAGAGAGATACTGTAATTTATAGAAAGATAAAGGTAACACTAAAACTGCACAGTCACGGCCAAAGCTTTTCATATTGTTACCAGTGTCCTCTGCCGTTCCATCCTCTGCCAAATGGTTCATGACGGTGACAGTTTTGTTTTTCTTACAGAACTGCCCATGCTTCATTAGACAGAGCACGACCACGTTTGCTGAGATGTAAGTTTGTGTGTGTGTGTGTGTGTGTGTGTCTTTCTCTCTTTTCCTTCCATTCCTCCTTATATCTTCTCTCTCTGTGTGCTTTTATGTTTCTGTATATGTGTGTGTGTGTGTGTGTGTGTGTGTGTGTGTGTGTGTGTGTGTGTGTGTGTGTGTCAGGGTTGTACAAAATGAATTGAATTGAGAATGACCCCTAAATTCCAATTCAGTTCTTGGATTTTAATTAGAATTTGAATTGAGGTTTCAAACATGAAGTGGAATTACAATTCAAATTTGAAATGCAGGAAGTAGTTTTTGTTTTGTACTGTAATTCCTTAAATTCAAAGAAATTCATAATAAGTTTATAAATACATAATAAGTTTATTTAAAGCTGAAACTTAACAGCATAAATGATACTTTAAAACAACATGGATGTCATTCAGACATTATTGTATGGACTGTATTTACAAAATACTTTATAATGGTAAATACCCATATTTATTACCACAAATTAACATTAAAAGCAATACAGGGGCCAATTTTCCAAAGCCATCTTATGGCAAAGTTGTTCTTAAGTTATACCTTAACCTCTACCTTTAGGCTATCAGTGTCGGGCACATTACTTATAAAAAGTAATTAATTACAAATACTAGTTACTTCTCCAAAAATGTAACACCGTTAGTCCGTCCGTAACGTAACTCCGTTACTCCATTGTAAAAGTAATTAATTACTCGGGAAAGTAATTTGATCAATTACTGCATGACATTTAAAATATATTCAAATAGGCTTACTGTAGTATATATAACATAGGGGCTAGGCTATGTCAAGAATGTCCCCCTCCCCTTATCATTGGACATAAAATCAACTGGATTTTCAATCATTTATATGTCAGTTTGTCATACACCAGCTTTAATATCAAGAAAATATAGGTTGGCATATTTTTTGCAGATACCTCATTATGCAGCATGCTATTAGGTTAGAAGTATCTTTTAATATTTCTGGAAATTGTTTGCTCTGGGTTAGTAATTAATTGAATTATATTAATACCAGGCTATTTTGAGCATTGTTTATTAAACAGGGATGAAATAGTCTCAAACTTCCAGTGCACTGCATTGTTGTCTGAGATGACCATAGTGCTAATGCAGGAGGGACAAGTTTGACATATGGGCTAACATATGTCACAAATGGCCGGTGAACACCTTGGGGAGTTTGGAGACATTATATAAGAGGCATCACGTTTGAAATCGGTAGGATCTCACTCTGTTCTAATTTGGCATATCGTTTGAGTTTGTCAAACAGGAACTGTAGCCTACAATATTATTTATGATGTAATGTCACCGAACTATTTAACACACCGAATATCAGTAT
This sequence comes from Sardinella longiceps, assembly GCA_027497455.2. Classification (NCBI taxonomy): domain Eukaryota; kingdom Metazoa; phylum Chordata; class Actinopteri; order Clupeiformes; family Clupeidae; genus Sardinella; species Sardinella longiceps. The sequence continues at coordinate 2,041 of JAODXP020006256.1, forward strand.
CAGCATTGCAAACCTTTGACATTGCTGTTTCGATTGATGCACCCGATAGACGTTTCTCTGGGATGAGAACTCAGCAGTGTATGCTAAAAGAAAAGAGCTCTTGCGTCAGGCGCATGCACTGGCCTGAATATGAAAAGAAAGTGCGATTTGCTTTATCCCGCTAAGCGCGACCAATTAGCCTGTGTCGGGTGCATATGGATAGTAACGTGTAGCGTTGCGTGGGCAGTAAGGGAAACGGCGTTATGACTATGGAAACAGTAATTTATTTGATTACTCGTTTCTGAAAAAAGTAACTGCGTTAGTAACGCCGTTATACTCGAACGCCGTTATTCCTAACACTGTAGGTTATAAAATGCCCAACATGTTTGTAGCTAGCAGTATTTGTGTGTTTGTGTGTGTGTGTGTGTGTGTGTGTGTGTGTGTGTGTTTGTGCGTGTCTGTTTGTGCACTGCATTGTTGTCTGAGATGACCATAGTGCTAATGCAGGAGGGACAAGTTTGACATATGGGCTAACATATGTCACAAATGGGCGGTGAACAACTTGGGGAGTTTGGAGACATTATATAAGAGGCATCACGTTTGAAATCGGTAGGATCTCACTCTGTTCTAATTTGGCATATCGTTTGAGTTTGTCAAACAGGAACTGTAGCCTACAATATTATTTATGATGTAATGTCACCGAACTATTTAACACACCGAATATCAGTATCAGCATTGCAAACCTTTGACATTGCTGTTTCGATTGATGCACCCGATAGACGTTTCTCTGGGATGAGAACTCAGCAGTGTATGCTAAAAGAAAAGAGCTCTTGCGTCGGGCGCATGCACTGGCCTGAATATGAAAAGAAAGTGCGATTTGCTTTATCCCGCTAAGCGCGACCAATGTGCCTGTGTCGGGTGCATATGGATAGTAACGTGTAGCGTTGCGTGGGCAGTAAGGGAAACGGCGTTATGACTATGGAAACAGTCATTTATTTGATTACTCGTTACTGAAAAAAGCGTTAATAACGCCGTTATACTCGAACGCTGTTATTCCTAACACTGTAGGTTATAAAATGCCCAACATGTTTGTAGCTAGCAGTATTTGTGTGTTTGTGTTTGTGCGTGTCTGTTTGTGTGAGTTTATTTGTGTGAGTTTATGTATGAGATTAGATTAGATTATCCTTTATTGTCTCTTTGGGAGAGAAATTCAGAGTGGACATGAGCAAGTGTGATTCACAGTTAACATCAGATCACCACAACACACTGTAAAAAAAGAAAAGTTAGCAGAACTTGAAATTTCAAAGTCAACCGATTTCACTGCTTTTCTCGAGTTAGAGAGCATAACTTTATTTTTCAAGTTGCCAGGACTCATTAAAGTAAGTAAACACTACTTACTTTAACTACACAGTCGTTTGTTCTACCAACTTAAAATTCCTTGTTCTGCCAACTTGAAATTTCAAGTCAAGTGATTGGTCTTTGTACAAAAAAAGCTGTCCTTACTGATATATCTTCAGGTTGAGAGCACATGGGGATTGAACCATCAACCTTAAAGTTCCAAGTCTGAAGCCCTATCCATTAGTCTATGCATAGCTGAATTTCCTCCAAAACAGTAATGCCATATTTTTAATATAATTTTAAAAAGCATACACTACAAAAGAAAAGTTTGCTGAACTTAAAATTCAGAGTTAACCAATTTCACTGGCTTTTTTAAAGTTAGTCCAACTACAGAGTGCAGAACATGATATGTCAAGTTGCCAGGACTCATTAAAGTAAGTAAACACTACTAATTGTTTGTTCTACCAACTTAAAAATCCTTGCTCTGCCAACATAAAATCTTTTTTTTTTTGAGAAACCAGTGATTGCTCTTAGTACAAAAAAACACTGTCCTTAACATATTTTCAAATAGTGAGCACATAGGGATTGACCCAACAACCTTATGATTTCAAGTCTAAAGCTCCAACCATTAGTCTATGTATGGCTTAATCTGTATACCTGCTCTAACCATAAAACCAAGGCTGATAGCCTGTGCATTTGGATGTGCATGGCATCCTTTTAAATGCTTTTTAAAGCAACTGTGATAACCATTCATACCAAAGCATTTTCTTTCTTAATTCTATGACACTGAAGAAATGAATTAAATAAGATTAATGTCAAGTTAGTTTTAATGGTCACTTGGAGTCACACTTCCTGGAGCTAAGCTCCCACTGGCTCTAGCGCAAGTCAACACTCTCATGACAGAGGTGTTTCAGAGTTACGTCCGAGAATTATGGGTACCAGTATTTGTCCATTTTAAATTCAAATATTGCCTTACTGTTCATTTTCAATTCAAATATTGTCTTACTGCTCACTGCGGTTTCTCAAAAAGTAGGCAAGATTGAAACTGATGCCAAATTTAGGATAAAGTTTAGATTATTGGTTGATTTTCAGGGAAGAGCAAGGGTAACTGAGAAGCCCTTTCTTAAAAGACAAATGATGATTTCAAACTAAAATTCATAATCTTCAGCTGAGCTCAAAATTGATCATTTGATTGCTCCAGCATGGTATCACTGAAATTTGGACATGCTCCATAAATGTGTGCCTGAAGAAGCAAGTAAACTAATCTTAGTTGATTAGTTTAACCTGAGGTTGCACACTTCCAAGTGCAACGTAGTTTAAGCGGAGGTTGCACACTTCCTAGTGCAACCTAGTTTAAGCTGTGGTTGCACACTTCCTAGTGCAACCTATTAGTAAATATAAACAGATTTTCAAATTAATGTGATTTTTGGTTAGCATTACAATCCAACCCTGATTGGAATGACTATACTCACAGAAAGCCTTACATAAGCAGTGTTTATTAATAGAAACATCATGCCATTATCACATCTCCCAAACCTAATATCTTGAGTGAAATATTTCGCTTGTTAAGATGATTCTGATTTATCACTGATCTGAACACCTGCAGCTTTGATGTTCATTCATTGTCAGTAATAATATTTTAAATATCCAAACAAGCTTTATATTTTACCTTAGTGATCATACCTACAAGGATAAGTAAATTGTGGTGGTGTGTCATAATAAATATAATTTTTAATACAAAGTGCAACACAGTACTCAAGTAGCATGATGGTTATACTGTGCAATTTATAGTGTTAACAATTGTTCATCTACTCATTGATTCTTCACAATTACATTTCAACATGGATAAACATGATCGAATTTATGTGGAAGGTGAGGGATTCTGGGACATGTCAATTTGACATCAAGGTAGCGGCAACTTAAGATGCTGTGTTCTGACTACTTATTTTAATGAGTCCTGGCAACTTGAAATATCAAGTTATGCACTCTGAAGTTGGACTAACTTAAAAAAGCCAGTGAAATGGGTTGACTTACAATTTTAAGTTCAGCAAACGTTTCTTTTTTAACAGTGTGTTAACTTACTTTAATGAGTTGGGCTAACTTAAAAAAGCCAGTGAAATCGGTTGACTTTGAAATTTCAAGTTCTGCTAACTTTTCTTTTTTTACAGTGCAGACTTAAAAAGACAAAGACACAAACAAACATATAAACAGGGTAACAGACATATAAACAGGGTAACAGACAACCATTGTTAGTGTTACACTCAACGTTCCAGTTTTAGGCCCTGAGTCATCCAAGGAATAATACAAACCTAGATATTGCACATACTCTGACCTAGCGCTATAGCACAGAAAGTACTAAAAAAAAAAATCGAATATGATTTCTTTTGTTTTGCTTACATTCAATATCAGATTATTTGATTTGCACCACAACACAGCCTTATCTACCTCTGACTGGTAGATAGAAGCATCAGAATCCTGTGTCAGTAAACTAAGAATGACTGTATCGTCAGAAAATTTGATTATGTGATTGTTTGAGTAATGATTTCTGTATTCATTTGTGTATAATATGAACAATAATGGGGTGGGACTCCTGTGTTGATTGTGAGTGTATCAGAGAATGTGGAGTTAATCCTGACCTGCTGTGTTCTATCTGTGAGAAATGCATTATACCATTTAATCATAGTAGGGTTGACATGCATTCGTTGTAATTTCTCTAATAAAAAATGGGGCACAATCGTGTTAAAAGCAGAGCTGAAATCCATGAAAAGGAGCCTGGCATATGCCTTGGTGTTTTCAAGGTGCTTAATTATAAGATGTGATGTAGTGCATAATGCGTCCGCGGTACTCCTCCTATCCTGATACGCAAACTGATAGGGGTCAAGAAGGTGTTGCACTTGTGTTCTTAATTTCCCCGTCATTATACACTCAAATGTTTTCATTACCGCCGATGTTAGGGCAACTGGTCTAAAATCATTATTCTCACGTGGACAAGGTTTCTTGGGTATTGGAATTATTATTGCTTTTTTCCACGCGGAGGGTATTGTGTGCGTGTCTACAGACAGCTGGAACAGTGGGCCCCAAGCTGGTGCAAGTTCCTGAGCAAAGTCATGTAAAATTCGTGGGGAGATCCCATCTGGCCCACTCGCTTTCCTTATATGTAAAGCCTTAAATGCCTTCACAACCGTAGGAATGTCAATCACTATATGTTCATTGCCTACATTATCATTACATGATGTGCTTGAAGCCATATCCCCAACATTCACAGTATCAAACCTTTGATAAAAAACATTAAGTTAATTTGCACGCTCCAGTTCATTGCAAACATTGAGTGTCCTTGCCCTATTCTTTAGATTCGTCATGTCCTTTACACAGTCCCACATCTTTTTTGTATCGTTAGTTAGGAACGCGTCTTTGATCTTTAGTCTATGTTGTTCGCGCGCCACCCTTAGTTTCCAATTGAGTTCTTTTTGGACGCTTTTCAACTCAACTCGGTCATTGTTCTTGAAAGCTTGTTTTTTGCGCTTGACGCAGTCTTTTATGTCGGGGGTAATATAATCCTTATCATTGGGGTATATTTTTATAGTTTTCTTGGGCACCACTGTCTCGACGCAAAATAGTATGTAGTCAGTGATCACATCCACCATATTATCCAGGCTGTCCTCCTGATGGAAGACGTCCCAGTCCGTCGCGTAAAAACAGCCGCTCAATTCTTCCTTGTACGTGTCCGTTCAAACATTGACAGATTTTGTGATGGGTTTGCTTTTCTTAATGGCAGGTTTAAATACGGGAATTAACTGAATGGTGTTGTGATCGGAGTTTGATAGCGGAGGCCTGATTTTAGCAACATATGCATTTTCGACATTTCCAAAGCACTTGTCCAATATTCTATCCCTTCTAGTGTTGCTTTTAACGTACTGCTGGAAACCCGGTAGTGCGCTGCTCGGGTTGCAGTGATTAAAGTCCCCTAAAATAAATATCGGTGCGTCCGGTTTGTTTTGGAGTTGCTGATGGACACAGTCCGCAATGCGAGAGGCCGCCCTTGCAGCATTACCACTCGGTGGGATGTATACAACACAGATAAAGATGTTCCCATAGTCCCTGGGCAAGTAAAAAGGCCTTAAACTTAGACACAAAAGTTCAACG
>JAODXP020006256.1:27500-52500 GCA_027497455.2 Sardinella longiceps
AAATAGTTTGAATTTACTTTCAGTTCAAGCCAAATGTTTTTTTTCTTCCCCACATTGATTTTTTTTTTTAGTCAGTAATCAGGGAGGTTTTAAAAAAGTAGTGAAGTACAAAGTAGAATACTTGCCTCAAAATTTACTCAAGTAAAAGTAAAATTACCTGTTTGAAAAACTACTTTAAAAATTACGAATTACCCTAAAAAACTACTTAATTACAGTAATTTGAGTAAATGTAATTAGTTACTTTCCACCTCTGCAAAAGAGGGATAACAATCAAGCTGCAACACATGTAAATGCCTACTGGAAGAGCCATTTGCTAATAGTGAAAGAGTTGAGAAGTGCTTGATCAGAGCATTCCAGGTAGTTGAAGGAACTAGAACAAGAGATACTCTTGAAAGAGTTGGATCTTCAATAGTTTTTTTTAAAGTAGATAGAGTGCCTGTTGTTCTAATAGTCTTGGGAAGACTATTCCACCAGTTAGGAACAATGGATGAGAAAAGCCTATAGATTGACCTGTGCGGTGTTTTTGGTCGTTCTAAACAGCGATCCTTGGTTGAGCGGAGTGATTGGAGGTTAGCATATGGTTTCATGATGCCGTTCAGGTACAATGGAGCAGTTCCATCCAGTACTCACGTAAGTCAACATTAGTGACTTGAATTTAATGCGAGCAGCCAGGGGCAGCCAGTGGAGCTCCATGAACAGTGGAGACATGTGCTGTCTTTGTGCTCTCCATGTGCTCTATTTTCCCTATGCGCTGATGTTTGAGGTTAGCTTTTAGAGCCCTATTTGGTTAGTGTTTGTCATTTAATGAGCTGAACCAACAGGGGTGTTGAAGTGTAAAAGGCCTACTGTATGAAATCATGAAAAGTGAACCCATGAAAACAAAAATCACACACCGATCCCATATTACACTTCCCTTCCATTCAAACCCCTGGATCCATTCTGATTACTTTATTCCTTTTTTTTTTTTTTTTTTTTTTGGTCTGTTTAGTTTTGAGTGAGTGATCTTAATTTGGAGCTGATACCAAAACAAATTCTCTGATATAAAGGATACCTCAAACTGTGGTTAAAAGTTGCCTAGTGCTAGTGCTAGTAATTGCTGGTAAGAGGGCAATTCATAACAAAGAGGCCAAATATACTTCTCCCTTGATCATTAATGTTCTTTCTGTTCATCATCATATCAACATTTTTTGTTCGAATATCAAGCAAGCCAATAAAATCGTGTTCCTCTTATGTACTTAGGTGGGTTTTTTTTTTTAAGGCAATATACTATTTACCTCACTCACGTCAGATCATGCGCTACGTAACTTTCGTAAGGCCTCCGCGCAACGATCTGATGTTGATGCCATTGGGAGGGATTTCAAGCCCAATATTTCCTAACCGGACCAGTCAGGGCTGCTGGCTGCTGTAGAGAGTGTGACGTAGCGAAGAAGCAACTGTTTTGAATCCAACCAATCCAACAAACGTAACCAGCGTCATCGGTTGGTTTCGATGTGGTTGGCTGAAGTGTACGTCAATTAAATTGATGGACAAGCCGTTTGTCCAGTTAGATTCAAGGATTTCTGGCTCCTGAAATAAATCGTCTATCGCGGAGGATCAGATGTTCGCGCGTAGCGCTACATCTGACATGAGTGAGGTAAATATACTATAGGTGAATAGGGTAAAATTTTAGCTTGCAGGTATAATGAAAAATAAAGACAAATCCGCACACTCAAGTCTTTGCAAATAAGATTTTTACTCTGTGTGCTGCAAGCTTTCGGTCAAAAGACCTTCTTCAGTCAGAGTAAAACACTTGCAGGTATAAACATGAAACTTCACTAGTTGATTACTCAGACAAATAGGGAGGGGGGAAGCATTTTGCAAGTTTTCGGTAATTTTATGTTTAAATATGCAAAAATTGCCTAAAATGTAATGTAAACTGATTTATTATTTATTAATTTGGATTCTGTTTTGGTGGTGATTGGCAATCAGGAACACCATACAGTATAATGCGTCAATGATTGAAGTTATCTGAGCTATAAAACTTTCCTACATTCAGGAACACAAAGTTCACTTTGATACAGGTATCAACCAGTACAGGTGGACTGACTTTGGAAGTCTCAAGGTAAGTGCATTAATTTCATTTTTTTTTTTTTTTTTTATGAAATAGAACTGGATATCATTGTTTCAGGATTGAAATTAAGATTAAGATAGGCTACCGGTAAATGGTTTTACGTTCTGTATGTAGAAAACAAATCCTCTGAATAAAATGTATGTGGTGTGTAGAGAACATTGTAGGGCAGGCTATGGGTTTTTACCCAATCGGAATTCCTGATAAGAGTCAGGGAGATTAGTATTACTACTAGTGGTCGACAGTCTGACTAAGACTCTTAGTGCATTAAGACTGTTAGTTAACGAGTTACTGAGCTTCACTGGAACACAGGTCTCCAATGTAAAGTTATACTGCATCAGCAGCAACAGAAACAGCTGATGTCAGATGTAGGTCCACATATGTATGCATTTACTCATCAACATAGTGTGGGATCTTTTGTGTAACTGTAAGACTTTGTGTTATCTACTGTCCTATACTGTGCTGAGGCCAGTGTTACGTTTATCGTAATTTTGCTTAGGGCACTGTCAAGGCCTGGCTCAAGGGCCTTGAGCAAAGGAGGACAACACGAGCGCAGACGTTTAAATAATTTATTAAATAAAAGTGATAAGGTGTTCTGTCAGTAATGAATGTCAGTGTGTCAGCACGGGTGCATGTTGGGAAAGGAAAGGTGAGTGTAGATATGTGGGTGTGAAAAAGCAAAGGGAAAAACAGCTCTCCAACAGATGCCACCGAAAAACAGCCCAGCCCTCGCTCAACGAATGTAGCCTGAGCCATTATATAGGCCAGCTGATCACGATCGTACAGACCACGCCCACACCAGCACACCTGAGGGGGAGACAGACAGAGAGCGCACAGGAAAACAACAAGACGGTCTGCAGTAACCCACGCAGCCGTCACAGGCACCCAATACTAGCAACGGCCCTGCATGTTGGCATGAATGTTCTAGAACACAGTATTCAGATTTGGGCAAATCTCTAACAGTGGACTTGGTATTTGGCAGAATCCCACAAATCTGGATCACATTTCCATAGAAGTAAACAAATTTCCTTACTTTTTGTTGTCAGTGAGGTCCCCCTCCACTGTGAAGTGATTTGGGTGTCTAGAAAGGCGCTATAGAAATCCATTGTTGTTGTTGTTGTTGTTGTCTGTCTGACTGTCTGTGTCACGTCCTGACCAGTGGCTTCCACCCCTCAGATTCTGCTTGTGTTGTGTGCTTTCTAGTTGATCACCATGGCCCAGTCTCTGGAGTTGCTTTTCAAAACTATGGATGAGTTGGGTTCTGCAGAGCTGAAGCGGTTCAGGACGTATCTGTCTGAGAGAATCCTGGAGGAGCGTCAGCCCATCTCCAGAGGAAAGCTGGAGAACAAGGATGCTACTGATGTTGCCTATATGATGCAGCAGGCCTATGGCAATGAAGGATCAGTGAAAATGACTGACCATCCTGAGGAAGATGAACCACGACAAACTTGCAGAGAGGCTAGAGGGGTAACCAAACACTATTATCCAGTATTTTACTGCAATTCATAATGGCTACAGGTTTGTAGCAGGCTAATCCTCAAAATACCACCTTTATGGGTTATTACGTACAGTTCAAATTACCAACATGGTTTAACATATCCAAATGATATTATTTTCAACAAGTTGGATCAGCCAAGCTGTGTTACACTAATATAATACCCAATTTGTCAGCTGGAGTTGACCAGAGCATGTGCGGAGCACCCGCTTCCTCCGTCCGCGCCATCCCCGAACAGGCTGCTCCGCTCAATACTGCTCCGTTACACAGAACAAATTCCATCCACACCGCTCTGCACTCTGAATACGTCTGCACATCTAGATGTGGGCAGTGTGTGTGTAGCCGGTGGCGGTCCGCACCGCACACGGGTCTCGAACCTTCCACCCCGCAAGCTACAAACTCCCGGCGTGGGAGTGGAACGCTCTAACCAACTGAGGCCTAGTCCACACGGCAACGCAACGAGATTTTTTTAGCGGGCTGAGAAAAAAAATCGCGTCCACACATGCAACGGAGCGCTAACAAATCTCATCCACATGGCTCTGTTGTCATTCAGTGGAATGATGTAATACATATTCCTGGCCAGCAGGCGGCGATAACAGTTTCAGTAAATAGTCCGTTCCTGAAAGTTCGTCGGAAGGATCTATGCTTTTAAAATGCTGCTTTTAAGACTAATAAACGTTCAACTTGAAGGTTTGTGATGTCTGTTTATGAACATAGAAGTTACTTACTAAAATAGTTGGGATGGATGGATCAGATTAATGACTGTAGGGTTCAGATAGCTAGCAGGTTACACAGGGACATAGACAAGGATACCATTAGGCTAAATTGCTATGCGATTTTATAGCCTAGCCTACTGTGCCAGCCTAGGCATTTAAGACCTGACAAACTGATAGTTTGATAGTTAAACAAGGGTTTAGGGGTTTTGTAGCAATATAGTGCAACTAATAACAACGCCTGCAGCAAAGCTGTCAAACATGGTGGTGGTCACATGTAAGGTTATTTTGGTCACGTGTTGGTGACAACGGGGCTAATACGCGTCCACATGACACCAAAACGATAACGTTGTAGCGTCGCAACGATTCCGTTCCACTCTGGCAGGCGTTTTGAAAAAATATCGGATCAGCCCACCCAGAACGCCGTTGCCATGTGGATAAAAGGCCCAAACGATACAAAAATACCGGATTTCGTTGCCGTGTGGACAGGGCCTGAGATAAAAGCCCGAGCTTCTAACTCAGCGTGTTAGAAGCGTCCATGGAATTGGGTGATGAGGATTTACACGCACTACCGCCAAGCTAGCCGAGCTAGCTGGCCTCTGTTACATGTGCTTGTCTCCAACGGAAACTCTAGGGGCTTAGCACATGAAGGTAATGCACTGCGCGTAGGGCACCAAGTGCTTGGGAGGGCACCAAAAATCTGGGTTGTTAAAAGTCATCACACAATAGGCTACTAGTAACGATAGCCAATGAGATATGTCTTAAGCATGTTAATAAGCAAAAAGCATACAAAAGTAAAGTAGACCACACTGGGGGAGAAAAAAGTGGTAACACTTTGCGGTAAGGGTACATGAATTATCATGAATTCATGCATGATTTCATTCATGATTCATTACGTGATTCATGCATTACTTCATCTCTGAATATCTAATGGCACATCAGGTATTAGCATGAATTCATTGTTTATCATTAATGACCTCCTGCTGAAATAGCAGATGATGATCTCAAGCATTAATTAATCTGGGTACATCATCATGAGTCATGACTAATTACACATGATCATGATGTTTTTGTTCAAAAGAATTTGATATAATTTGATATAATAAAAGTACTTATTTAGCCTACTTTGGCCTAGTTCCTCATATCTATACCAATTTAACCATGTCAACACTTTAGTTGAGGGGGCACAAACATGATTAATTAATCATGATCATGCTAATTAATCATGACTCATGCTAATTAATCATGACTCATGATGATGTACCCAGAGTAACTAATACCTAAGATCATGTGCTATTTCAGCAGGAGGTCATTAATGACAAACAATGAATTCATGTTAATTCATGATAACTCATTAGACTTTCAGAGATGAACTAATGCATGAATAATGAATTTATCATGAATGATTTCATGCATGAATTCATGATAATTCATGTACCCTTACCGTAAAGCGTTACCAAAAAATCTCCTTTGAGGCCCTGTCCAATCTCCCTCTGCTGCCCCCTCCGCCCCCACCTAGTGGTCTGTTCCTATGCTTCAACAAAGTCCGTTGTTTAGACCAGTGGCAGAGCTAGGGCAACTCTACCAACTGAAGCCTGGATCTCACTTCAAAAGTCTTTAAAGGAATAGTCCACCTCCTTATGAATATTGGTTATTCACTACCTTACCTAGAGTTACATATGTGGGTAAGAGCATTTTGGTCGCAGTGCATGCGTTGTCCTAGGCTGGCAACCCTTATTTTACCTTTAGCTTAGCATAGACACTGGAAAGTAGAATTGCTATCTGGCAACTTTGCATCCCAGCGCCTATGCTAAGCTAAAGGTGAAAAATGGGGAAAATTGGTAATGCCATACTAGGAAAACACAAACAATGAGACAAAGATGCTTTTAGCCACATATGTATTTGAGAGTAAGGAGGTGAATAACCAATTTTCATAAAGAGTAGGACTATTCCTTTAAGCTTTAAAAAATGATTAGGCCTACAACCAGCGCTCTAACATCCTGTTTCCTTTCCTCACGCTCATGCGTGTTGCCTCACGTAACGCAGACCTAAAACTTTAATTCTTTAGCTTCCCAGTGCCGCTGGTCACTGCTAGTCTCTGTGATACACAGAGAATCAACTTTCATTATATTTACTCATGCAACTTGATTAAGTCCTGCAAAGCCCAAGAATGTATCATAGCCTAAGCGATTCTTGATTAATTCCAGTTGATGACTGCATTGTTTCTAAAAAAAAATGGATCTGATTTTAAAGCATTTGGCTTACATAGCAATAATTTTAAAGTTGGTTATTGACAAGACATTTGCGCTTAGTGCACCCACACACAACCCCCACCCCCCCCCCCCTGAACTTTCTGTATTGATAACTTCATGAACTGTCCATTGATTCCTTTTCTTGATAATGCAAGCGGTATCACATCAGACGGCATCAAAATCTGATAGTTTACAGTAGATTGTCTTGGGAAAAATAACAAGTGTCATGACAACCCCCCCCCCACACACACACACACACACACACACATCAAAAGAGGAACTATTTTGGGAATTAAAAGGTTGATGGCCAAGAGGGATGGTCCTAAGGTTGAGAGTACATCAGTGCTTTTGGAGTTTAAAAGGGAACTATGAAACATTTTTAGCTGGATTTTTCCTTTAACCACATCGTAATATAGCCTGGGCGAAAGCAACTGTTGACTATGGGGTCATTTCATGTCAATTCACCCAAATTCTGGAAAATTCCCCGCTTGACCATCTCAGAATTTACTGAAAAAAATCTACTAAAAAGATACCATTTTTAATAGTAATAATCCAAAATATTAGGTTCATAACCTCAATAGTTTTTTAATAAGAAATATTTCATTTGGAATGCATTTCGGGCATTTTTTGGCATCATAATCTAAAGGCTGTTTTTAGACAGCAATATCTGGAAAACTATCTCACCTATAGCCTTCAAATTTTCTACTGTCAATATATGGTAGTTATAGCCTCCAGACATGGAATATCAGGATTGTAGCTCAAGCATAACTTAGGACACAGGCGCTCAAACTTCTACCAAAGTATGGCTTGGCAAAATGAGATGGTAACTTTGAAGAGTTGTCAAGGCCCCAGTTTTGGACATAGAAGACTTATATTTTACAGAAAGTATATCTGGCAACAGGTCAAACACTCTACAAAACATGGTCACTCTAAGATGAATGGATCCACAAGTATTATGCCTCAAATATGGGGAAAAACACATTTGTGCCCAAATTCAGAGCCATATTCCAAAAAACTGAGTTAATGGATCAGGTCCATTTTTTTTGTTTTTGAAAGATCAAATTGTTTTGCCCCATTTTGTCACAATTAATTTTCAAACATGGGCTATATGTGGGTGGGTGATTGTTTTTTCCTCTTGATTCCGAGGGGTGCGTCCACCCAATTTTAGAGCCATATTCCAAGAAACTGAGTTAATGGATCAGGTCCAATTGTTTGTTTTTGAAAGATAAAATTATTGTTAAACTTATATAAAAACAATTGGGAGGGTGTTTTGCCCCATTTTATCACAATTAATTTTCAAACATGGGCTATATGTGGGTGGGTGATTGTTTTTTCCTCTTGATTCCTAGGGGTGCGTCCACCCAATTTTAGAGCCATATTCCAAGAAACTGAATTAATGGATCAGGTGCAATTGTTTGTTTTTGAAAGACAAAATTATTGTTAAACTTATATAAAAAAAATTGGGAAGGTGTTTTGCCCCATTTCGTCACAATTCATTTTCAAACATGGGCTATATGTGGTTGGGCGATTGTTTTTTTTCCTCTTGATTCCGAGGGGTGTGTTTACCTATGACTATGTTTACATAGCCATGTGTTTTGGAGACTGCTGTATTTGTATCCAACCATTTACTAAATATGTGAATTGATCTGATAAAAGATTCACCTCTCCCTTGTTGAGTTCTTTATAGTCATGTTTTGACCTTTTTATTCTCCATTGAAGAACATACAAATTCATGTTTTTACCTTAATTTCGTGTAATAAAAGTGCTTGGTGTTTGATCAACATTTTCAGAGTCAACAGTATATTTTATGCTCATTGTAGTTGCATTGCATTAATGAAAACAATGACTAAAATCTCTCTTGATTACTGACTCTTCATAATTTAAAGTGAAATTCGTTTTTTTTTTTTTTTGGAAAGAATAGAATGAATTTAACCTTAAAATTACATTTAACTTCAAGAATGTTTTAGGAGATTAACAATCATCATGCTAATCTGCTTTTCTATATTTCTTCACTTTAAACAAATCTATGCCATTCTTAGGCATAGGGACGATCATTATTCATTTTCTGCAATGTTAACAGTACTGCAGTGTGATCATGATCCTTCCTTAAAAGTTCAATGTTGACCAAGAACAAATTCAAACTTGGATGAGATTCAAAAGCCATTTGTATGATCTTCCATGTTGTCTACATGAGGGTGGCTCTAGCGTTTTTCCAATATGCTACCAAAAAATAAAATCAATAAAATCACAGGACGACTACACCTTCATTCTTTTTGCTTGTAGAGCTTCAAAAGGCTAATTACTAGCACAAACATGAAAATAAAAATTTAAAAATCATAAATGTAAGTCGACTGGTTATGGTGGTGGGGTATGGGTAATCACGGTTTGATTGCACACATGCTGTATCTGTGGGTGTGTCTGTCAACCACCATGATGTAGAAGCCATGTCTGTTTGGTTGGGCTGGATGAATTTAATAATGCCATGTCTGAAATCTTTTTTGTCTAAACCAGACAAGCAAATGTTTAAGATAACTAAGTCTTACATTTGAATCTGGAAAGTAAAAAAATACGTAGATGTAAAAAGTAGTACTGTATTGCTGCTGCATTTGGTTGAGTTTACTTCTTTCAGATGCAGCATGCAGATATTACTTCACATAGAAGCATCTGTATTTGAAATGATAACAGAAACATGTAGGGAAGGGCGGAAGATCCAAGGTAAAAGCAAAGGAGGAGTATCCAAAACATGTCTCAAATAAAGTTGATTGACTTTGACATGGCAATGTAAATATAGTCACATGTGGTAAAGGTAAACATTGTCATAAGACAAAAGTCAATGTTTCCAATATGGCTCTGGAGTTGGGTGGACACACCCCTAGGGATCAAGAGGAAAACCCCAACATATACCCCATGTTTGAAAATTAATTGTGACAAAATGGGGCATAACACCCTCTCAAATGTTTTATGTAAGTTTAACAATAGTTTGATCTTTCAAAGTAAAAACAAAATGGACCTGGTCCATTAACTCAGTTTTTTGGAATATGGCTCTGAAATAGGGTGGACACACCCCTAGGAATCAAGAGGAAAAAACAATCACCCACCCACATATAGCCCACGTTTGAAAATTAATTGTGATGAAATGGGGCAAAACACCCTCCCAATTTTTTCATATAAGTTTAACAATAATTTGATCTTTCAAAAATAAAAAAAATGGACCTGATCCATTAACTCAGTTTTTTGGAATATGGCTCTGGAGTTGGGCAAGAATGTGTTTTTCCCCATATTTTAGGCCTAATACCTGTGGATCTATTCATCTTAGAGTGACCATTTTTTGTAAATTGTTTAACCCGTCACGTGAGATACTTCCTGTAAAATATGGGTCTTCTATCTCCAAAACTTGGGTCTTGACAACTCTTCAAAGTTGCCATTTCATATTGCCAAGCCATACTTTGGTAGAAGTTTGAGTGCCTATATCATGAGCTACAATCCTGATATTCCATGTATGAAGGCTATAACTACCACATATTGACAGGAGAAAATTTGAAGGCTATAGGTGAGATGGTTTTCCAGATATTGCTGTTTAAAAATGGCCTTAGATTATGGTGACCAAAAAGCATGTCAATTGAAATATTTTTTATAAAAAAAACTATTGACCGTATGAAGCTAATATTTTGGATTCTTACTATTAAAAATGCTATCTTTTTACTAGAATTTTTTCAGGATATTTTGAGATGGTCAAGCAGGAGGCATTGGGTGAAATGACATGAAATGACCCTATGTCATACAGTCTGGCCCAACGCAATTGAAATAGGTTTCCGCTTGGATATGACATATTCCCTCTTCCTATTTTGTGAATGTAATTCGGAAGTGGGGGAGAGAATAACAAACGCGTCCCTATCCTGTAGGACTACAAATTTTTGAGACATCGCTCTAGGGAAAGGCGGGAAAGGGGGTTTATTCCAGACTACGTGCGGAGATAAAATGTTTAGCGGAGGTACGTAGGATGGCATCGCCAGGCTAATCGTAATAGGCATCATCTATACATCAAGTGTGTTAATGTAAATACTGTAATTGTCTATGTATTTACATCTAATCTTCAGGTGGTTTTTCAAGGATTCTGCAGTGTCAACAAAGCCAGATGGTGAGAAACATTCCATACCTGTATTCCCCACTTTACATTCTTTTCCTTTGTCACAGTCCCTTTGTCTTTATATTATGTTTAGCCTATTTAAAGTCTTTGAACTGACTCTTAAAATCAGACACACTATCAAGCTCCAAATAAAAAAAGTCTAATAGTGAGCAGTGTAATGAGTTGATCTAACACTAATTTAACAACCTGACTGTTCCCTCCTGTGGAATCATCATATTTTCCTACATGTTTTTGACTAGTGGTTATCTAAAAGCTAGCGTAGGTCTCATTGACAGCTGCATTAAAGCAATGCTACGGAAAGAATTCAATTATAGCCAAGTTGTACAAGCCTGCTAAATGCACTAGTTAGTGAGTGAACAAAATTATTTGGAACAGCATAGACTGAATGCGAACGCGAAGCACTTTGATTTAACAGTAACTTTGATTTAACAGTAACTCAGATCTTACTTCCGGTTTTGAATAATCAGTTTCCATTGATTCAGTATTAAGTGCTTGTTCGCTTCTGTGTTTGCGTTCGGTCTATGCTGTTCCAAATTATTTTTGTTCCACTCGCAAACTACTGCATTTAGCAGGCTTGCTCAACAGCGCTATCCTTCACTCTGGAGCTTTCCTTTAACAGACTGATTGTATGTCACCAGTATGGCTGCAGATAGGCCTACCACTGTGAAGCAGATTGAAAGAGCATCTTATTTTTATGCGTAAGCAGAATAAAGCAAACTTTCACCCATTTTTTTTTTTTATCGATTTTGACCTGTTCTGCTCTTTTTTGGTATCCATCCATCCATCTCTCTATCTAATGACTGACCATCAGGGCAATCACACCCTTACACCCCTCAAAACTCTGTTTGTGTGCATTCTAGTTGAGCTTCATGGCCCTGCCTCTGGACTAACGCCTCAGAAGTTTCTATCTGAGAGAAACGTTGCAGGGTTTAAGCCCATCCCCAGAGGAAAGCTGGAGGGCTGTGATGCTTTTGATGTTGCCACTATGATGCAGGAGGCCTACGGGGATGAAGACTCACTAAAAGTTACTCTGATCCTTCTGAGGAAGATGAACCACAACAGCCTTGCAGACAAGCTAGAGAGGTAGCTGAAAAATATTATTATTATCCAGTATTTTATCATGTGTATTACTGTAACGTGAATAATTAAAAGGTGTTTTAATTTGCATTTAATTTTCTTGTGTTTTGTTAGAGATGCTGGAGAAGCATGGTGAGACTTTCCATACATACACAGTCCACTTCTAGTTCAGTCCATACATACACAGTCCACTTCTAGTTCAGTGCAGTCTAGTCATTCTGACACTTATTTCTGATTCATTCATTCTGATCATTGTAATACAGGAAAGATGTGCAGTATGATTGTGTAATACAATAGCTGTTTACATCATATTTAACAGTAATTCATAATTAGTCATATATAACCTACTGTATGAAACATTATGTCCTGTAGATGCAATTGTCCAGGAAGTATAAAAGAAAGGCACAAAAAGTGGATGATGGTTTGGTGAGATGCATGAGTGTATTGAGGAGGGAAAGAACAAAACACTCCATGAATGTAAAATCAACTGTAATGATATTTTTAATTGCTTGGAACATGAAAAAAATCGAATTGTAATGACCATAGACATTGCTGGAATTGGTAAAACTGTATGTGTACAGAAGTTCATGCTGGACTGGGCAGAAGGAAAGGCCAATCAGGATGTTGTTTTTGTATTTGCATTTCCATTGCGGCGCTTGAATTTAATACAGAATGACAATGCACTCTCCGGAGTCTAATCCTTGACTTTCATCCTAAACTAGGGTTGCCACCTGTGTCTGGCAAAAATCCTGTTCATTTTTACCGTCGAATCGACCTTTTTTGTTTGTAAGCAACAGCGCCCTTCGCACATCTAACCCAAGATAAAAATCACCCTTCTAAGCTGCAATTGTGTAGCTCTAATTAGTAAAAATGACACTTACTAATTATTTGTTTAGTTAATTGCTTTATTAAAAAAAAATAAAAAATCTGGGACAGACCATGAAAACCCGGGACAATCAGGAAAATCCGGGACAGGTGGCAAACCTATCCTAAACTCATACAGTACATCTAGACAACTTTATACATATGAAGATCCTAATCATCTTTGATGGTCTAGATGAGAGCAAACTCCCCCTATAGGTAGAAAAGAACATGAAAATTAAAGACCCACATGAATCTGTTCCATTGGATGTGTTCATAAACCAATCTGAGAAAAGGTAATCTTCTGCCAAATGCACTTGTGTGGGTGCTGTCCCGACCAGCAGCTGTTAAACGGATCCCTCCTAAATACATTGATCGGTGGTCAGAAGTACAAGCAGGGCCGTTGCAACAAGGCACGCAAAACAAGCAATTGCCTGGGGCCCCCGCTTCAAGGGGGCCTCCGAGAACGACAGATTGGGTAGCAATTCATAGCAGCAACAACTGTGTGACCGCCCCTTTAAATTCTATGACAAATCCTATGTTGAAAATCCCCCTTCCCCCATCCTTAGCCCCACCCACTGGCTGGCTGCCAAAAAAGACGCAAACTAGGCTACAAGTTGAAAGAAGGGAGTATAATGTCAAGTGGAGAAATGAAAGAAAAAAGGTAAAGGAGATATGTTACTTACTGTAATAAAAATGGCCAGGGGCAAGCTAGCAAATATAAGTTGTCATTCAGTGCTAAGAAGCCTATTACTTTGCAGTAGCATGACATATTGTGCATGAACTGCAAGCTCTCACAAATGGGCTAAATTTGCTCCTTCTTTATTCTTTCATGAGAAAAATAATATAGCTAGAGTTGTCAACTGCCCCATATTTAGCAGGCCATCTCGTTTTGTTAAATGTAATTTTTCACGTCAGAAACAGATCCTGTCCCGCATTCAATGCATGTAATGCGTTATTGTTGTGAGAAGCGCTATAATTCGCGGAGAAATGCAACGGAAACCCATTCATTGTCAAAGGCTTCCATATCCTCAATTTCCAAGCTCTATTGACGAAATAGGTATCAAATCAAACTAGAGCACATGGTGCAGCCAGTAGACCCAGTCTAAATGTTCAATAAGGACAGGAAATAGCTTTAAAAATCTTTCCAAAACAGGATAGACCTCTGCCTAGAAGGGGAGCATTTCTGCCTTACTCCTGTAAGTGTCTTTCCTCTTCTGTGAAGCTATGCAGGCTATAGGCTTTACTGCTACAACAATTACTTAGGCTACTTCAGGTTATGGCATTTCCTTCATAAATATTGCCTAATTATTATTTGACCAAAGTTTATGAGAGAAAAAATAGACAATAATATTGAAATAAAATAAGGTCTATTTTGGAAATTATTGTAAATGGTATGCCTATCAATTATCAGAGGGACACAAAAAATGCAATATAGTTTTGTTTTCTTTGCTGGCATTTTTTGAATTTTTGCAAAAAATTATTATAATTATTTTTTCATTTTTAGGCTATTTTTATTTGGGGGGGCGGGGGTAGGGCCCCTGACCCTGTTTGCCTGGGGCCCCCAAATACCTTGAAACGGCCCTGAGTACAAGGGTTCAATAATCAACCAAAAGATGCCCTGCCACACCACGCAGGGACACTGTAAATGCTATTGTCTGTAAGTGTGTCTGTGTGAAGTAAAAGCACTTATGGGGTTTGGCATTCATTTTTATTGTGGTGTAGTGTCACATACATCCATACTCTCCTTTACACACAAAATACACTCAGTCAAACATGTGAAAACGGGGATCAACTAGGAAAGAAAAGGAAAAAAACAACAACAAAAAAAAACATAAACATCAGTCTCATAACAAGATCATATAGGCCTAGCGTCCCCTCTGTCACTTCAACTGATAAACACTTTCTTGTGAGCATCAAACTCAGAGAGGTCATTATTAAAGGAAAAATCCGGAGTGAATCAACACATAGTCAAGTCACATGCCAAGCGCTAGGCCTATAGCCACCTCAATCACTCGCTTTCATGCAAAGCAGACTGAGATAGCGAAACGACAGCTAACGGTAACAGAATGGGGCATTTCAAAATGAAAGCAAATCGATTAGGTTTAGTTTTTGACATGTGTTACCTGCCATTTCGCAAACTCGGTCTACGATGCACGTAATTCGATCATTGAAGTGGCTTTCAGTAGCGCTTAGAAGTATAAAACAGCAGGGCTACGTGTTGATTCACTCCGGATTTTACCTTTAAGGCCAAAGAAATAAAACAAAAGTCTGATTGTCTTTAGCAGCAGTGACCTACTACTGTATTAGATATACTGTATACATGTTAATTTTATCATCTAACAGTAAGTTGTCTATGCGCATCATGCCTCACTGCACGGGTGTAACATTAGCAGTAGTCCATTGCTAATTGAATAGAACATGAAGACAGATAGCCTATCACACAGTCCGTCTCTGTGTGGAACTGTGGGTCTACCACTGACACCTAGGAGGACCAAGTGACAAACTAATCAGCTGATTGATTTGTCAGACATTACCTGTAATAATCATTAACTTCTGTTGTCATTGTGTAAACCCTCTTACTAGGCTATATCTAGTTTTATCACCAACAAAAAGAAAGAAATAACTAAAAAAAGAAAGAAGTCTTCTGGATCAGCATTTCTACCCATTCTGAGAGAAAGAAAAAAATGACTAAGACCTACAGCTCTTACAAAACCAAAAACTGTTCCTGCAACTAGGTGTTGCCATCATAAGTAATAGCCAACATTTTGCACAATTTCAAATTCTTATATCTTCATGCATCAACTTCCTTTGGAGAGACAGTTAAAAAAAAAAAAAAACAATAAAACACACTTTCCCCACACTTTAACTCTCTCACAATATAATATGCAACAGCTCCTTTGCTTAGTTCTAAAAGGTAACATTCCACCACCCACCCACAGGCCTACGAATGTGTTACTTATCACACAGAATAATACACTTCCCACAATTCCATTTGGCATTCTATTGGCACCATTCAGTCAGTAAACAGAAATAGTCACAGTTCAACCAGTCTGACTACCAGACAGAAGGCAGATCAGAGCCCACGGCAGCCGACTGGCACCAGGCTTGGCAGTCTGTAGCCCATGGGATGACATAAAGAAGGAAACGTGAACTGATGCTATAGCCCTCTTCAAATCAGAGGTGCGTTCAGATTCATCTAACATAGCGAACGCTCGTTGCAAACATGTTCGCATTAATCAATGGAATTTGAACGATTTTGCAGAGTGTTTGTTTTAAACTGTAAACACTAATGGCAAACAGAGTATAAATTACTCAGAGGGGGCTATTAATGAGAGACAAAGTTGTTGTGAGACATGCTGACAACATTTAAAGCTCTTTGGGATATATTTGCAATCGGGACACACATCTTTTGCCATCCAACATACAGGACTGTTAGCGGAGTACTACCTTTTCAGACCGTTCGTCTGTGTTCGCTAACGTTAGCCAAGAACTTCCAAGGATTCGCAAACTGTCCGCCTATGTTAGCGAACGTTCGCTATGTTAGGCGAATTTGAACGCACCTATGGTCTATGTCAACTCCCACTCACCAGAACATCAATTGGAAATTAAAACGACATCATGATGGCAACTGTGTTCTTTGATATATTGCAGACCAGTCAATCTGATATGTACACACACACACACACACACACACACACACACACACACACACACACACACACACACACACACACACACACACACACACAAAACATAGGATACAAGCATAGGGTCATGTAAAGCTTTCTCAAAAGAGAACACAAATCGTCTGTCGTCTTTATCAGCAGCTTTTTCACCAGAGTAGCAGAATGTTCAGTCTGTACTTAATTTATTTTTCTGAATACAAAGAGACAGACCAGAGATACAGAGAAAGAAAGAATGAAAGAGCAACAGAAAGGGAGAGAGCGAATAAAGCCACCATTGACACCTCTCACTTCTCTCTACCATGCCACAAAACTTTTTTTTTTAAGGAGAAGCAAAAGCAAATCAGGCACAAATCAGAACACACAATAACTGACTATTCTAGAACACACCATGACTGACTATTCTAGAACACGCCATGGCCGACTATTCTAGAACATGCCATGGCTGACTCTTCTAGAACACTACATGACTGACTATTCTAGAGCCAATGATGGGCCTCTTCCCCCAAGAGCTCATCCAAATTCAAGGCCAAGACAAAAGGAAATCAAAGGCAACAAAGCTCAAGAAAATAGGAAAAGAGCACTCAAATAAACAAATGCTCCATAACTGAAACAAACATGTAAACTACAAAAATGTAGAAAGTTTTAAGCAACAGCAGACAGCTCACACTTGAGGCCTTGATTCTCTCTCTTGATCATTCTCTCTAAGACAAACACACACACACACACACACACACACACACACACACACACACACACACACATCAACTGTACAGAAAACCATAGTTGTATATGAATGACATCTCCACACATACCCACCCAGAGAGAAAACAAAGCATGGAAGAGACAATGAAAGAAAGCCATACTGTATCTTCACAAAACAATGGCACATCACACATTTCTACAAAGATCTCTACAGATTTCCTTTTTCTTGTCAGTATCACTTTCACTCTTTTCATAATGAATAATGTTTGTCTTCTTCTTATAAAGACGTTGCATTAGAGTTTAAAGAGCCCTGTGCTTTTTTTTTTTTTTTGATGACATTCATAGCCATTTTGGAAACAAAGAGGTGTGTGTACCAATCAGCACACATTGTGCTTAACATTAGGGAGCAGCCAATTGGCCGACTCAGGTAACCAAGAAATGAAATCCACCAATCAGGATGCAGTAAACCACATAGGCTAGCCTCCTGAGCATGCTACCAATATTGCACATTTGGTCTTGGGGACGACTCTGGTTGGGGCCAAGCAGAATGCTGGATCCAACCATATAAAGTGTTTGCTTTTGGCCTTGCATAAAAGTCAATGCAAGCCGGTTAGGGGTAGTCTGAGGTGCTATTAGTCTTTGAGAGTAGACTTGAGCCCCCATGAAATGACACAGAAACATAATGAAACTACATAATTCAGTAGAATTTCTCCTTCCACAACCTTTTCCACCTCTACCTAGCCAATGCATGCCTATCCCACGCATGTCCCCAGCCAGACAGGAAATCTATCTTAAGCGACATAAATTTTCCTTGTCTTCCTACCTGGACAGGAAATGCAACTGCCCAAATCCCGCCCCCCCACTGCCCAGTCAACACAGTCCAATCTGCCAATATCTCCATCACCCAGACACCAATGTCATATAATCACAAGATAGACTCATAAAGACCATCACTTCCTGTCTAGACAGGAAGTACAGTGCACCCCACCTGCCCATACCATATACTGTAGCCCAATGCTAGTTTGCTAATGCTAATCAAAAACCAAGCTGTACCCCCTCACCCGCCCCAATGTCCTCACTTCCTGTTAGGCATGACCTAACAAAGCTCCACAACAGAAGCCAACAAAAAAGCATCATATATTCACTCAAACAAACACTATTCAATAACACCAGTTCTGTTTCGTTGCTGAGTTTGAAGAGCTCTGATAACTGGAACTGATCCAATTGAATGTGATTAAAGATCCGATCCAGCTCACATGTGGCTCTAACGTGGCTCAGTTTCGGTTTAGCTCCTCTGCAGCCAGCAGCAGCAGGTCTGGGTTGAAATGTGAGATGATGATGATGATGATGACAGCAGAGTATCTGTGTTAAGAGTCTAGTAGAACAACAGTGATTGTTGTCTGGGTCAAGGGGTCCGCACACTGGCAAAGTACTCTGCACTTTTCAGTCAATGCAACCCTGCACACCATGGCCAAACTCTTCCACCGCCGATTGTTTATATATTATAGTTTTATTTGGATCCCAAAAAGGCATCAGCTACTCTTCCTGATTGTAAAAAAGAATTTAATTAAGCACACCAGTGCCAAACTCTTCCACCGTCGATTGTGAAAAACGAGTTTACGTCCATTTTGTCGTGGCCAGTCATTATGATCCATTGGTGATTCAGAGGCTACTGCACTATATTTGTTGCTTGTAGTGCTCTCCCGGTTTGTGGGGGCAAACAAAATCATCAAATTCGAAAGTACTCTGCAATGCTGTCGGAATCAGTGTGCGGAGGCCTTTATGGAACAGTTGAGACTGCTGTCCTGTGGCGAATTCAGCGGTCGTCACGTTTTGCCCCATTTCCCATTCGTCCCTATGGGTGACGTTTAAAACGTTTTGTAACGTAAAGTCACTTTGAAAACGCCACAGATTAAGGACCAATCGAGTACAAGGCGGGTGACTGTTGTCCAGATTACCAGATCAGAAGTTTGTTAGAAGGGGCACGCAGAGGCAAAATGAGACAAGTGAGGAGTAAAAGGCTAAAGGTCAAATTGTCTGGATCAGAACAGAACTGTAGTCTCAGACTCATAGACAGGTAAAAATAGTACAAGGGTTGATGGAGGGGGAGGTAAGGCAGCATCCACAGACTCCAATCAGGAAAGGCAAAAAAGGAGCCTTCCAAGCATGCTTCCACAACTTTCAGAAATACTCCTTTTCTTTGTAGTGTACAACTTCCGAGGCTAGCGTTCTACCTTGGAAGCATTCTGGACTTTGAGAGATAGTGACAGTAAGAGAATGGCAAAGGCTGAAAGTGGGCCAAATGTCGGGCTTGAAAGGTCATTTGGTCTAGCAGATGCTGAAAAAAGGCGGCATCCACAGCCTCCAAAAAAGAGGAGCGGATGAAAGAGCAGCATGCAGTGAAAGGTGAAAGGCCATGATTGGAAGGTGACTTGGTCTGGTAGGTGCTGAGTAGGGGTCTCCAGGCAACACGTAAGGTCAAGGGTCATGGTTGAAAGTTCCGTTGGTCTGGTAGGTGCTAAGCAGGGTGGTGGTGTCCTCGGTCTCCAGGCAACAGGGAAGGTCAAGGGTCAAGGTTGAAAGGTCAGTTGGTCTGGTAGGTGCTGAGCAGGGTGGTGGTGTCCTCGGTCTCCAGGCAACATGGAAGGTCAAGGGTCAAGGTTGCAAGGTCAGTTGGTCTGGTAGGTGCTGAGCAGGGCAGCGTCCACGGGCTCGAGGCAGGAGGGGCAGGTGAAGGAGCGCATGAGCCAGGCGTCGATGCAGTCCACGTGATACGTGTGCAGACACGGCAGGAAACGCAGCGACTCCCCCAGCTCAAAGTCCATCATGCAGATCACACACCTAAACAAAGACAGGGGAGACAGGACAGTGGTTATGGTTGGATAAACACACACACACACACACACACACACACACACACACACATACAGTAGTTCAGATCACACACCTGCACAGACAGGGGAGACAGGACAGTGGTGGATAATACACACACACACACACACACACACACACACACACACACACACACACACACACACTTCAGATCACACACCTGCAGAGACAGGGGAGACAGGACAGCAGGGATGGACACACACACACACACACACACACACACACACACACACACACACACACACACACACACATACAGTAGTTCAGATCACACACCTGCACAGACACAGGGGAGACAGGACAGTGGTTAGGGGTGGACAAACACACACACACACACACACACACACACACACACACACACACACACACATACAGTAGTTAAGATCACACACACCTACAGAGTGGAGACAGGACAGTGGTTAGGGGTAGACACACACACACACACACACACACAAACACAAACACAAACACACACACACACACACTCGCACAGTTCAGATCACACACCAACAGAGTGGAGACAGGACAGTGGTTAGGGACACACACACACACACAGACACTGTGGTATTCACACACACACACACACACACACACACACACACACACACACACACACACACACAGAGAGTGTTGTCCATACTCTTTGTTCCTCTTGTCGGGGTGCGTCTCTGAGGGCTGGTAGATGCCGCGGGGCAGGTGTTGGATGAGACCCATGCGCTGGGCCAGTCTCACCTGCTCCTCCTCACTCAGCTGGGACCCAGGCACACCTGGATGGCCCGCCATCGCCGCCACCGACGACGGGTGGAACACGGGCACATGCTGGGCAGCTCGCTCCTGATGCACACACACACACACACACATATACAAACACATGCACACACACACGCACGCACATACAGTATTTAGTTCCGTTTTTGTCTTTATTTTTCCTTGGAAGAATGAAGTCAATCTGTCTGTCTGCCTGTCTGTCTATCTAAGTCTAACACGTTCGAGTTTTTCAAAATAATAACAATTAATAATACAATGAATAATACAATGAATAATACTTAATAATGTATTAATAATACATTCTCATACATCACAAGTTCTATATGAATCGAAGCATGAATACAGCATATGAATGGAAGCATGTATCCTCACTAAGCTACATCCTTCCAACTTTTACAAGTTTTATGTACACAAATGATTCATTTGGGAGTCATTGCCCAGCCTGTCATTGCACTTGTTAGGATTTGCCTAGTCTTGGCAAAGCATATTGCACACAGCTGAGCAGAGCAAAGTGACCAGGCCACCAGCGTGTTGTAGGTACAGTATGAAGCGCTCTGACTACACTACACCCCGGAGAGAGAGACACCGTGGGAAATGTCTCATGAGGCATATGCTCAGCTGGTCTATTTTTAGCACACACCTCTCTCTCTCTCTCTCTCTCTCTCTCTCTTTCTCCCCCTCTCTCTCCCTCTCTCTCTGATAAATATCAGACAATGACAACCCCTATGGGTTCTCCTCACAGGCAAGATTGTTTACACTGACTAGACGTTAGCATTGTTGCTAACTTTGTTGGTTGCAATACAATTTCCCATTGCCAACCAACTAGGATGCTTAGCAACTATTGTATGCTATTGGGAAACAGAGGCCTTATTTGTCTACTTTTTCACTAGTCAAGGTTATCTATATTTATGCCACATTTTAACACTGGAAAGCAAAATTCAATTCTAGGTGTAAGGTCTCTGAAATGGTGTTCTTGTGCACCTCTCTCTTCAATGACCCACATTCTAACAAATGAAAAAAAAAATGTGGGCCTAATATGTTAGGATTTAGTCTGGCCATGATATGTAGCAACTCTGAAAGATATGTAAGGCTATAACAGGTTATAACTTAACTAGTTACTCAATGAAAGGGGAGCTGCAATGAGTTAAGATTTTTGAGATAAGACTGCTGGACATGTTTGAAGCCAGATGATCAAAAGAATAGCCTTGGAAAATGACTGTTATGTTCTGTCTCCATTCTACTGAGCATAGTGGATGGAGGTTTCCAGCCTCCACCTTCAGACAGGCATGCAGGAGTTGTGTTTTTTGCAAGAGACTTGTCAGTCAAAAAAATGCCATTTTGCGTTGCCTTAGATTAGAAGTTTCAATAAGCCCAATTCCACAAGGATTTTCAAAGGATCTCCATTGATTGCAGGCTAAATCACGTTAAAGAAGAAATCCAGTGTGAATCAGTCATATGCCCTGTTATTATGCCCCATTCACTTTGTGTTAGATGCCGGTTCACTGCTTGGCCTGGCCTATGTTGTATCAAAGTTTCTTATTCTTTTTCATATAGCACTTGGTGAGTTTGAACAGTATGGATTGATTTACACTGGATTTCTCCTTTAACATTTCCTTCAGGCATAGTTTAAGAAATATCATGTTGGACTGCCCTCTATTAAGAATCCACAGCATCCTATTTGAGCCCTAGTTGTTGTTGTGAGCACCTGGTAGGGTGGTGGTGGTTCTCCTGGTAGACTGGCTCCCTCGGAGTCGTTTAGAAGAGACAAGTCATCAGCACTCTGCGACGACAGACAATTCCCCATTGAAAATGGACCAGGCGCAACGAAGGACGCACGACTCCACCAAAACCTCGCAAAATAAGACCCAGACAACTTGCCAGAGAAGGAGTGAAACGACACCCACGTAAACTGTTGCCAATTTTATTTCTAAATATATTACTAGTTGGCTACGGTTTAGAAAGGCACGTTAACCCCGTCTTTTTAATGCTAACCTGGCTTTACTAACGTTACAAACCTAGACTCGACACCGATTGCATTTCCTTGCGAGATAATCTTGATTTACTACTCTTTGCTGCAACGTCAGAGTGTCCCCACTATACACAACGCAGTACAATATGCATCTGACATGTGTATTGTGCATGGAGTAGCGTGGCAAACAGCTGTCTTATATTTTTAGGTAAGACCTCTTGACAACTCCATCTCTCCTTTCGCTGTGTTTACAAACTCTTGGAGCGGAAGTGGGCTCCTATTGCATTTTGGGAAACGTAGTTAAAGAGAAATGATGGTTTGCACCAACCCAATGTTTGCACTGACTAACTTTTTCATGCATAGAGTATCAGTGTACGTCGTAATCTGATTTGGATATTATAAATGTGTTTTTGAATAAAATGTAAATGAAAAAAAAAATCTGCTGTTTTATTCGCAATGCAGCTTGTAGACAATGTAGACATCATATAGCCCTGGCAGTAGGGGGCAGCGATGAGCTCAACGACTTAATATTCAAAGAGAAGTAGAGGAAGACGGCCAAGCGTATGTTGTTTCCCACGAGCCAAAAAACTTGGTTGTTAAGCGTGTATAATCTTGTCGTTACACCTTCGACTGCCGTTACTTGGAGTCTTACGAGGTAATTTGACGGTCTGTACCTTGGCGCTGAGGATAGCAGAGAGTTTGGAGAGAAGTGTCAACATTGAACGCTGAAGTGTTGACACAGACGAGAAAGATGCAGATCACGCTAAAGACACTGCAGCAACAAACTTTCCAGATTGACATCAATGAAGACCTAACGGTAAGCCACTATCGTTAACGTTAGCGACGTTTTAACTGCGTTGACTTGTTGAATAACATAATATGTCTGTCAAGTTTAGATTGCAGGCTTGGCTAATGTGGTGAGATCTGACGTTAGCTAACGCTATTTATTCCGTCAGTTTGCAGGAATGTGTCAGCATGCTTACAGGCTGTGCTAGCGACCGTTGTGTCAAACCAGTTAGCTAGAAGCTGCCTAGCAAGCTAATAACGTCAGCTAGCTTTAGGTTGCTGGAAGTACAGAAACAGCTGTCATCATGCTAGCTTGAGTAATTAGAGGGACCATGTAAAATGTGAATTTGCCACCGTAAAGAATTGACAGTGTGTATTTTGTGTTGGGGGGTAGTAAACTCCGCGTTTCTGAAATATGTGAGTCTTGGAAATGACTAACAAGGAAATAATTGTTCATTTATTAAGGGACGTTAATGTTCCCTGGCAAACATGCTATTTGCTATGCAGCTAGGGTTAGCATGCTAACTAGCATAAGTGCCAGCAGAAGAACACGTCCAGGGGGCACAAGACGCATCAACACGGCCAGATACTGCGTGCTTGTTGTACCAGTCAGTTATGGCCGACATTATTGCACTTTTATACAATTGAGTGTCTTCGAAGCTGACTGTCTTTGTGTTTTATCGCAGACTTAGTGCCATTAACTAGGCCACGTGAATGACACATTGCCCAAAACAAGCACTGAAGTGACGTTAACGTCAGTCTTGAACTTAAAGGCACAGGTTAACTCACCACCGCTGAAGTGCCAGTTGCTATTAGATGGCTGCTATTTGTAATGGTCTATTTTTAACGTTACGAAGGTGTGTGAAAAACGTGGGGGGATTAATTATTGACCAGACGACTGGAGAACAAGTAGTGTAATCTAGGAATAACGGTGTTGGCCTTCTGTACCCCACGAACCCTAGAACTGCGCCCCGCTTGTTCATGCATCAGCATGCAGAATTGTATTCCTCCCTCGGCATCGTGCATTGATGATTTCTTCTTGCGACTGCGCTTTGTGTCCACAGGTGAAGGTCTTGAAAGAGCGAATTGAGGCAGAGAAAGGCAAAGACAATTTCCCTGTACTGGGACAGAAGCTGATTTATGCAGGAAAGATCTTGCAAGATGACACCCCCATCAAAGAATACAAGATCGATGAGAAGAACTTTGTGGTGGTGATGGTGTCCAAGGTGGGTGGTGGACCCATTATGTTTTGTTTATGTTAAGTCAACTTCAGATCTAAAACCCTACAGTCTATTCTTGAGGGAGATATTTCTTATCAGTTTTTTATTGGATCCCAGGAAAACTAGCAAGTACTGATTAGGAATTTAATGGAAGTCCATAGAAAGTCCCTTGCAAAAATAAGCAAAAAATGTGCAATATTGCCGCAAACTAATTTGCATAAGAAAATATGACCTTGTAGAATACTTGACCGAAACCTCTGGCAAAGTTGTGGGGGATTTGCAGTAAACTGCTAATTCGCTGCCAAAAGTATGTTACAAGTAT
>JAODXP020006257.1:0-5000 GCA_027497455.2 Sardinella longiceps
TCTATATGCAGTAACCACAAGGTGGCGCTAAACAGAAAAATACACTGAACATACTGTAATCCCCAAGTCCTTCAATACAGTGGTGATGATGATGATGATTATGATGATGAACATCATGTCAAGGGAAAAAGTGGCATCTACCAGGAGCGTGAGACAGGTCATAAACCACTGCCTCCCACTTGGGTACCGCTTTGGCCAAAGCCGACGCAAGATCAGGCACAGATCCGAGGTTTTATTTCCAAAAGTTAACCGCTATTAGCCTCTAAACAGGACAACATGAGTCAGTCTGATCCCAAAGGACTTCTAAATCCACTCTGCACTGGCTACAAACTCTCATGGAGACAGGGAACATAAACACACCCAATAGGAGATGCTGGGAGATATCCAAACATTTAACATGTCAGTCTATCTAGAACGTTTAGGGTGCGACTCATCAAGACCCAAGAAGATGAGCCTAACTTGCCACTGTTGCTACTGCTAAGTTTTACACTTCAGACTCAGATCAGTCAAGTCAAGGATTTATTTCTTGACTATACATAGTTGAGGTAATTGCAGCTGTATCCCACGGTTACGCTAAAGCAATAACATGCAGCACTAAAAAATCACTGCGGCATTTGATTGGAATGGACCCCTGTGAACTGTATCCAAGAGGCACTCGGAGCTGCTCCAGTTTTTGCCAGATAACAGTCCCCAACCATCCCATAATAAGGCTATAATAGCAATAATAATAGTAGGAGAGTAACAAGGTGGATGCATGAGGGCGTAGGCTTGGGGTGGGAAAAGCTACATGTTGAGGTCAGGCGTGTCTCTCATGCCAAACTCTAATGCGATCATAGTGTGAGCTCAGATAATGAGTAGGCTTGGGGTTTACAGCACAAGAGAACATTCTGGAAGGGAAATGTGGAGAGAGGAAAGAGAGATAGAAAGTGAGCAATGGAGGGAGATTTAAGAAATATATATGGAGAAAGAGTGGGGTAAGGGGAGTGAAGATTGGAATGAGGCAATATGACAAACTGGCATGAAAGAGTGAGCTTGGCTTGAGAGATAATACTCTGCATTGTGAGGGCCGAGTCGGGGTATGTGTTCTGTGTGTGTGTGTGTGTGTGTGTGTAATTTTCTGTGTGTAAATACTCTGCATTGTGAGGGCCGAGTGGGGTATTTGTTGTGGTGTGTGTGTGTGTGTGTGTGTGTGTGTGTGTGTGTGTGTGTATGTGTGTGTGTTTATACCTTTGTTTTGCTCTGAGGCGCAGCAGCCCCCCTCTGGTCCTCCACACTTCTCCCTGAGTGCTGACACCTCCCTCTCCAGTCTCTCTATGCGCTCACGCAGCGCGGCAAACTCCGCCTCACACCCTCCGCACGTGCCGTCACCGCCGCCCCCGCTCGGAATCAGGCGGATCCGATGAGTCAGAACCAGCGGAGTGTCCGGGTCCAGCTCCAGCTCCTTCTCGCCGCCAGCCGAGTCACCTTGCACACAGCTGTCTGAGATCATCACTTTGATTGGCTGAGCCTTGGGCTTGGTGTCCCGGGAAACCCTGCCATTGGTGTCAGCTGAGAGGTGGGCGGGGTTTGGGAGGGTGAAGATGAAGAGAGTGAATAGGAAGACCAGCATGATTCTGCTTCCGTGGACAGAGTTCTATATGGAAATAGAGTCTTCTCAGTATAGGCCTTTGGACTGAAATGTAACTCCACTGAAAGTAACTGTTCTGAGTATTAAAATGGCCGCCACAGAAGATGTGGACAAGCCTCCCCCCCCTGAAAAGTGAAGTCTTCGTGTATGTGATGGCAATGCTAAGACCAAAGTTGGTAGGTCTTAGTTGCTATGACACGTGAAAGGTGTTGTCTCTTGGTCTACCGCCTCATTCAGTGCTCGAGTCGCTTTGAGTCTGCCAGAAACGACAGGATGGCGAAGTTCCCTTGGCACCACCTCTCCGCGTCTCAATCCTCTAGCCTCTGGAGAATGTTCCTGAAAGACATGCAGAATAAATAAGAGATAGAAAGATAGACAGACTGTGTATATGAGAGCGACAGCGTAAATTAATGAATCAGCCGTAAAGGGCATGCATGCGCGCAGACCAAATATTTGTCTTCTGCCGTTCATTATCCGTGTGTTATTACACCAATATTTGTTAAATAATGAGATATTGAGTTTTGGCCTAAAATCAGTAAACTTCCTTCAACAGATTTGACTGGCAGTAGCAAATAGCAGTATACAAGTATACAGGAATTGCTACACATTGTACCCAGCTAATTTGTCTACTTTGGCAACATGCTTCACAGCAACCTGCTTAAAGTGCTGTTTTAGCATTGCTTTCTTGGTTATTGGCCTCTCAGTCCAGCCACAGAGAATAGTCCATGTCTTGATGGTTAATACGAAAGATGGATGCTTACAAATCCTGAGGATTAAGCCATTTCCAGTACATGACGGAACACAGACATACGGAACAAGAAAAACACCAACAGTATAAACATAACAAATACAATACAAATGTGAAATGTCTATGGCTATATCCATCAGATTTAAAATTCAGCAGGAACTATTTCATTCTTACTCAGTTGACCATATTCTGACCTACCATTTCAGCTTTGATTAAGTCACATAAAGTTAGAGACTCTGTGTAACGACACTCACACTTTCCATCAAGATGAGTATAAACAGTTAGCAGATTTCTCAAGTAATGATGTTTCATAAGAACACAAGTAGAGAAAGACGTGTCAGTTACCATTGCTACACTGAAAGGAACTCATAAAATTTAAGTATGTGTTTTTGTTACTCTGCTTAGATACTGAAAAAAAAAACTTATGAAGTGGAAATTTTCTTCTTTGCCGCAGCAGCTGTTTCAGAAAATCAGTGGTAGGCTTAAGGACAATGCACTCTGAAACTGATGTAAACTTTAAGTAATATTCATGAATACATACAAGGAGCAATCCAGTGTGAATCTATTCATAGTTCTCCTGTTTGAGGTCACCAGGTGCTGTCTTTATAGGAAAAAGAAACAGAACACTTGATGCAACGCAGACTGAAAAGTGTACCAGTAGCTAACATGAACTAATTGGGGCAAAGGAAAATGAGACAGAAGGAAAGTTTCTGTGTCCTGGTTAGTTTTAGATGTTGATTCGCTATACTTGGTAAATGTTGTATCATATTAATTTGTTCTTTTTCCTAAAGACATCACTTGGTGACCTCCAACAAACTCTTCTATGGTATTTCCTTCAGATGCATGAATAAATTATCAAATCTCAATTTGTCTGGACTACCACTAATAATAGATACACTTTGTTGTTTTCTTTGGGGACGTGAATCACAATGCACCTCTGGTTCACTTTGTACTGATAAAACAATGTTTTGGAAGGACATTTAGTTTTGATCAGGGAAAAAACATAACATTGCACCTTTAAAGTGTTTACTTAAAGGAATATACCGGAGTAAGTTTAAGCATAGCCCTGCTGCACGAGCCTTCTAACAGCAATATATTTCGCATGAAATGAAAGAATTTCGAACAGCATAGACCTAATGCGAACTCAAAACACTTTACACTGAGTCAATGTAACCTCAGATCTTACTTTCGGTTTCCAACAGTCAGGTCCCATTGATTCAGTGTAAAGTGCCTGTTCGCTTCTGCGTTCAGGTTCGGTCTGTGCTGTACCAAATTATTTTGTTCCACTCGCTAACTAGCGCATTTAGCAAAGCTCTTTCAACAGAGCTATGCTTGAATTCACTCCGGTACTTTCCTTTAAACAAACATGTGAATAAACAAGTACACATGTTTATGTGGCCTTACGGTCATGTTTATCCCATACCATGTTACTGTAATCAGTCTTTCCTCATTGCCAATGAACTGAGAAAACCAGAGCTTGGTGTTGAACTTTGTCTTCCTACAGAGGAAGGGCCAGAGGCGCTGTACTCTGCTGAAGTCAGAATTCATCATTGCGTGTGGTCTCACCTACAACCAGACTCCATCTCAGCTCATGGATCAGAGATCACATAACCTGGACAAGTCATCTTAGCCCTTTGACTTTGAGTTCAGTGTAGGGTTAAGCAATTATCCCCAAAGACTTCAATGATTGCAGAGCAAATAAGGAGGCATTGTTAGAGGCTGTTCACACCGACACGCTTTTTTCACCTCCAGGCGCTCGAATTCAATTGTTTCAATTGGAGCAGAAAACCGTGTTCCTGGAACCTACAATCTTGAATAGCTTACTTGCAGGTCTACTCTACCGTACTGATAAGGTTTCATAAAATTTAAAACACTACATTGAGGAATATAATATTTTATCTTAGCCTTGAAATAAATCTCTGTCAGCATAACAGTTGCCAAGCAATGCAGAGATGCGCCAACTAAAAATCTGTTTTTATGTTGAGGTGTGGTGATATCAGGGCTGTCTCTTGCCTTTTTGATGCCCTAGGCCAGATTTGAGTTTTGAACCCACTGAAGACTGTAAGGAAAAAGAACCAGCCTCTCAGTGATATAGTAGAAGTAATGTTGTCAGTGTGAAAGGTTGCATACTATTTTTCTGTAGTGCATTCCCCAAATGTATTGACCATTACTGTCTTTTTATGTTTTGACCATGTATTGACCATCACTGTCTTTTTATGTATCCTGCTAGTCTCTCTCTCTTCTCTCATTTTGTTGCATCCTTTCTTTTTGTCTTCATCTCTCTGTCGCTCTCTTTCTCTTTTTTTCCTCTTTGCTTCTTTTTTTCCCCTCACCACGCTCCCAGACCTGTCAACCTTACCTCACGGATCATATCTCACTGGCACAGATGGATGGGTAAACAGCCATGTCCATATGTGGGAGACTCACACACACACACACACACACACACACACACACACACACACACACACACACGCACATACACACTTTTACAAACACATTGACACCAAGCTGCCTACTCAATTTCATCAACACCTTTTTACTCATTCTTTCACTCACCCGCGCAATTCTCAGTCACACAAACACAGACACAGACACAGACACACACACACACACACACACACA